>QRDG01000941.1:201253-417374 GCA_012064385.1 Puccinellia tenuiflora | reverse complement strand
CCAATAATATGTGTATTTTACCTCTAAATTTGTCTAGATTAGCCCTAATGGCCCCCTCCAAGTAGATGGACATGTATTTGGCCCCCCTTAATTATAATTCCTGGCTCCGTCCCTGGCACCTTGTGCCACCTTACCATCTAAAAGTTGTTCAACCAAAGTTCAGAACCAATCAACTGGAATTCTAGATTCTGGGCACATTTGCAAGAAGCCTCAGGCTCAGTTCTTCTGTCAGTTTAAAAAATAAGCTGCCCCTCCCCAGCTTCTCTTATAAGCCATCCGGCTTATTATTTGAAGTTTCTAAACTAGTCATCCTATAACTAAACTAGAATCTCTAAGTAATAAGTCGGATGGCTTATAGGAGAAGTTGGGGAGGGGGCAGCTTATTTTTCAGCCTGCAGCAGCAACACACCGCCAACCCGACCGATCCCAGTCCGAAGATAACCATCGACGATCCAGGCTCCACCTTGGCCAGCCTCCATGCAGCTCCCACCCCTGACATTCGATTGCATGATGTACGAATGTGAACATCTTTCCCTTATCAGTTTCGCAGTGCGAGACACACGTAGCTAGACCTAGGCTCACCGGTGCCGGCGCCGTAGTTGAGGAGGCAAGCGAGCTTGGATGGCACGGCGGGGTCGACCTTGACGACCTGATTGACGTCGACGACGGTATACTGGATGAAGCTGGAGACGGTGAGGACGTCGTGTAGCGGGACGCCATGTGCGTCCCTGAACCGGGTGGTGCCGTCGCGCCGCATCCCGGGACCGATGGCGAACGGCACCGAGGAGCACATGTTGTTCCCCTCGGACGCGCAGCTGGAGCAGGTCTCGCACTGCCCCAGGAACATCGGCACCACCGTGTCGCCCACTGCGAACTCCTCGATGTCTTCCCCGACGCTCTCCACCACCCTGCACGCACCACCGTACTGTCCAATACCCTGAAAGGCGATCCGAATTCAGAATGGACTAGCGAAGAACAAAATCTTACCTGTATGCCTCGTGGCCTAAGATCCTTGGAAACAGTGGTGGAATCACAAAGTCTTCCTGCAAAATTGCAAGTGATCGAGTGAGCTTATGTGTTAGCAAGTGGAGTAGCACCTACCGGAGTACTTCTGAATATATCTCCCGACGTGACACGCCATTACCTTGCACTACAACACGGCTGATATACAGAGGCACTTCAAAGTGCCACTAAATGGGGTCTAAATGCCACTAATGACCTATTGTGGCACTTTGGAGAAGTGCCACCTTTGCTTGTGCCACTAAAAGTTTTTAGTGGCACTTCTCCAAAGTGCCCCAATAGGTCATTGCCTATTGAGGCACTTTGTCAAAGTGCCCCCAAAACCAATTAGTGGCACTTTGTCAAAGTGCCCCAATAGGTCATTAGTGGCACTTTGTCAAAGTGCCCCAATAGGTCATTAGTGGCACTTTGTCAAAGTGCCCCAATAGGTCATTAGTGGCACTTTGTCAAAGTGCCCCCAAAACCAATTAGTGGCACTTTGTCAAAGTGCCACTAATTGAACTTCAATATGAGGCATTAACTCAATAAAGCACCAAACTATCACTTTCTATCCAATAGAACCAATTTGCATAGCACATACATTATTTCCAACAGTACCAGATTTCAAATTCAACATAGTTGAAATCAATCATAACACATATTGTCACAACACCCTTTAAAACACATATTAAACATGAATGCTATCACTTTCTGTCAACACCTGAATGCTATCACTTTCTATATGAATGCTTCATCAGTTTCTATCACTTTCTATCAACACCTCAATGTTCCATGAGCTTCTACCGTCTTTGTATCAATCATTCTGCTGCTGCGATGACAGTGTATCTGCTAAAATTTCTATGTGAGAGTACTGAACACATTGTGCTGAAACATCACTGAACTACAATAGGTATTGCACAGTGAAGCAGATTTATTTACCTTCAATATGATCCCAGATTTGCTTTCCTGCTTTTGCCTGATACCGGATCAACTATCCTGACCTCAGATTTGCTCAACTCTTTAGCAATACCACTGCACATATATGTTACTGCTGGATTCAAATCTGCTTCTGTAACCTATAGTGATTGTCACAAATTAGCATAATAATACCAACAACTATGGTTTTTACGGTGAGCAGCATAGTACAAATGAGTTGACATATAGCAAACAGTACTCCTTGAGTGATATCACAAATGAGCAGAATACTACAAATATGGAGTCATTTAACTTACAAATTTCTTTGGCCATGTGATGCAGTGTGCTTCTGCATGCCTTATAGTAGTGATTCTTCCTATAGGTTCAGGTAGAAGAGTTGCATTGTGTAGGACTATGTTTACGAGGACTTCAATTTTATCTTCTTTTCCAATTTTTTGCACAGTTCCCAATGCAACCAACCTCTCACTATTTGGTGATGTTAAACCTACTTCCATGCCTTTTTTGATCTTGTCACTCTGCAAAGGTAAGTAGAACTTTCATGTTTAATACTTCAAATCCCTGTTAGTAAGTAGAACTTTCATGTTTGTAAGTGCAGCAGACTAACCTTCATGGGCTTTCTTGGGTGTAGCCAATCAGAGTTGTCCTTTGCATACTTCCCTTGCTTTGTATGGGTTTCATCATCAACTTGCTTTGTATTTGCAACTTTCTCTTGTACCTTCTCCTCCTTAATTTTCTGATGTACTGTTGAGTCTGACAGAAGTTGTTGGTAAGATCTCTTTGCTTTAGAGTTTGTGGTTTGACTACCAATGACAGTTACTGAATGTTCAACTTTCTCTTCTTTTTTATTCCTCTTGTACTTATTCTTCAACGTAATCAAGGTTGCAGCTGTTTCACAAACTTCTCTTTCTATTACTGTTTTTGTTTCTGCTGCTGCTGCTGTGGCTGCTGTTGCTTTGCTTGGTTCTAACTTAACTGCTTCAGGTTCTTCTCTTGCATCATCTGATTTGTTGACTTCTGTCCTTTTTCTTTTACTTCCAATTACAGGTTGGCTACCTATTGCCTGACTGCTCCTATGTCTGGGAGCCTCTTTTCCTTTTTGTGCATGACTGCTACTAGATTTGAGAGCCTCTGTTGATGTTGGTGCTTGACTGCTGCTAGGTTTCAGAACCTCTTTTGCTGTTGGTGCCTTGCTAGGTTTAGGATCCCCCTTTCCTGCTGCTGTTGCTTCACTGCTGCTAGCTTTCAGAGCCTCTTTTGCTGTTGGTGCCTTGCTATGTTTGAGAGCCTTTCCTGCTGCTGTTGCTTCACTGCTGATAGGTTTCAGTGCCTCTTTTGCTATTGGTGCCTTGCTAGGTTTGAGAGCCTCCTTTCCTGCTGCTGTTGCTTGTCTGCTGATAGATTTCAGAGCCTCTTTTGCTGTAGGTGCCTTGCTAGGTTTGGGATCCTCCTTTCCTGCTGCTGTTGCTTGGCTGCTGCTAGATTTCAGAGCCTCTGTTGCTGTAGGTGCCTTGCTAGGTTTGGGATCCTCCTTTCCTGCTGCTGTTGCTTCACTGCTGCTAGGTTCTGTAATCACATTTGCTTGGCTAAGTTTTTGGTTAACTGCTGACATGATTTTCCTGGCTGCTGCTATTTTCTTGGCAGTTGCTTCAAGTTCCAATTTATGAACATCTTCCTCTTCTGTTGTTACTTCCTTTGTCAATTCCTTACCAACTTGATTATTTCCTTGGCTTGACTTGTTTGCTTCATTTTGAGAAAGCAGATAGTCAAGCTTCTCTTCCATTTGCTGATTCCTGAGTACTATTGCTGTTTGGTTGGCTGACAGTGCCTCCACTTGACATCTGAGCTGCATGTTCTCTTCTCTTGCATCCCTCAATGACAGTATAGCTTCATTCAGCAGTTTTGATGAACTGCCACCCACAAGCAGTCCAAATCCATGCATTCTAGAGTTCCTAGACCTTGGGAATACCGTGGAGTAGACATCACCATCTCCGTGCTCCTCCGAAATAAGTGATGGATTTTTCTCAAAACTCGTTGTTATTTCTGCCTGTCAACACATTTATGGAACATTAATATGCAATTGCATTACTAAGGAATAATGTGAGTTGCATTGTCTACAAGAAATGATGACATACAATTTTTTTGAGCAGTAATCATCCACTTGTTGGCCTTTTTTGTTTGTGTGCACGACACGGTACAGCTCTGCCCTTGATACTTTTCTTCCCAAATTCAGTTCCTACAAAATTGCACAGATTATACATGTAGCCAATTATTTTCTTGCAGATTTTGTTCACAACATATTAATTCAAAAACATACCATTTGATCATGCACAACTGCAAAACCCCTGGTACCAGAAGTGTGCCTAGCATTTTACTGATTTTCCCTTGAAGTTTTATTCTTGGTCGACATTGTCTGCAGACATGAGCAAAATAAGTTAATAACCATATTTGGTAAGCAGACAACAAGCTTTAGTACCACAACACTATAGAAATACTTGCCATATATTCTTCAGATCTCCAGTGCTTCACAAGCCATGCCCATTGTGTGTCTTCGATTCTTCCTTCACACCCATTGTCTACATTTTGCTTGATGGACAACTCTGCATTATAATATTTCTTCTTCATAGCCGATTTGAATGATCTCCATTTCTTACTTGCCGATTTCAGCACCCATTCTTTGTGGACTTCATCGATGACGAAGAAAGCCTACGTTTTGGTGAACTTACAGATGAGCCCAAGGTAATTATGCACATACAACAAAAGTAGACAGGCAAAATGTGGTGGTACCTTCACAGTCTTCCACAACTTCTCTTTCTCAGAATGTGGCACTTTTCTCCAATTTTTTTTATTAACAGACACATCTTTTCCTTTGACCAAAGTACTAATGAAATTCGTTAATTTAGATGTCTCCATGCCACAGGGCTGTCCTAGATGGTTGAAATTGGTTTGCACCTTGTTGTTTGGTCCATGCTTGTCCCAAAACTTTCTCATATCAGTAGGTCCCCTTTTTCGCTTCTCTTCAATTACTGGCAAAGGTAGCATTACTTTTGATCAAGTACAAACTAAAACTACTTGTTCTTCAACAATGGAAGTTTGTGTTCTTCAACAATGGAAGTTTGTTAATACATACCATTTCCATTACTTTTGGTTGCTAGTCCATGTTCTCATCCTTGCTCGTGTTGTTGTTGTTGCTGTTGTTGTCGTTCTTGCTCTTCTTCTTGCTCTTCATCATGCTCTTCATCATGCTCTTCTTCTTGCTCTTGTTCATTCTCATCCACTGTTTCATCAGATGAGTAACCGTGCTACTCCTCATACAGTTGCTGTCGATAATCTCTTGTTTCTTTAGAGGAGTATCCTGAATTGCCCTTGTTTATATCCTCAAACTCTTGTTGCTTCCCATCTTCAGTTTCATAATCCCTAGCAGTCTGTTTTACAAATATATATCAAATTATATTATCTACTTGTCCAGTCGAAACAATGCCATATTTTAAAACTTACTTCTTTCTGGGAGAAATATATGCCTCTAGATTTTGCTTGCTTCAGTAGACTAATTCTGTAGTTCTCAGCTGCTTCCTCATCTAGACATGCCTCAGGTAGATTTAGTTTATTTAACTTGGTGTTCAGCTCCTGTAATCTCCTATTCGGATCATCAATCATTACTGCACCTGCAAACAAAATGAATGGTTACGTTAGTTCATGTGAACTACAACATATCATGACATACACATTACTGGGGAAAACTCAGATTGTCCACAACAGCATCCATAGAATAGTAATCCCTTACAGTTGGTTCAATCACAACATGCCACTCAATGTCCATAGGATCTTGCACATAATACACTTGTTTGGCTTGACTAGCTAGAATGAAGGGTTCAAAATTCTGGTCCAGTGCATTGCACATATGATTGAAATTAACCTCTGTTATTCCAAAGTTATCCAAGTGCCTAACTCCATTAATGTTTTTACCCAGTCGCATTTGAAAAGGACTACATGACCTACATTAGAATAATTCAACTCGACAATCTCACTTATTCGGCCATAATAGGTAACATCCCCTTCAACTGGATTTCCATCTTTGGCACTGGCATAACTAGAAGTTTTTGCAACCACCGAAACCCCATCACATTGTGTAACCTTGCCTGAACCATAGTATTGTGTATGATAATTGCTGCCATTAATGCAATAGCTATTGTACGATCTGGCCATCATATATGGTTTTTGGGCCAATGTAAAAACTTCTTCAGGTACATTTAGTCCCTGATCTTTGAGATGTTGTACCTAACATACAAGATACATTTGTAAATAACAAGGATTAATTTGAAGTAATTTTTCCCTAACATATATGATTAATTATTATATAATAACATAATTGATTCCTTACATGGTCAACAAACCAAGTATGGAATTGTTTGTGGTGAGTGTGCTCTATCTCCCTCTTGGACTTCTTTCTTCAAACTTGCAAGGAGAGTTTGTGTTGCCTACATTATTTAGGAAAGAGTTAGTTAATGTTATGATTTTATAGTGCAATGGCCACCCAAGGGACAAGTGTATCAGAATCTCACTGGGCATACTCTTCAATGTTTGGATAGTTCATAAGCACACATCTTTGAGCTTGTGTCCATGATGTGAAATCAAGTTGACTAGACACAAAACCAGACAAAGGCCTACCAATTTTTCTCAAATATTGCTGACCCTCAGTTGATGAACCAGTACTATCATCATGCCTTGGACCTCTGTTAAGCAACGTCGTAGTGTCATGCAAATATCTTGAACAAAAATTCAGGCTCTCTTCAAACTGGTAGCCTTCTGCAATTGCTCCTTCTGGGTGACTTGTGGTTCGTACCATGCCCTTCAACTTGCCAACAAACCTCTCAGTTGACCACATGTCTCTGTAGTTCACTGGTCCAGCAATTCTTACTTCAGTTGCTAGGTGCATAGTTAAATGCACCATGATGTCAAAGAAGGCAGGAGGAAATATCATTTCTAGCTGGCATAAGATTTCTGGAATTTTAGCTTCCCACTTCTCAATCTCTCTAACATCTACCACCTTACCATACAACACCTTGAAATACCTGCATAGACTTATCAGTGGTACTGATACAGTCTCAGGTAATGACCTACACAGTGCCAATGGCATCAATCTTGCATGATGATATGACAGTCATGTGTCTTCAAACCTACTAGTTTTTTTCCTCTAAGTTTACCTTGTGAAATAAGTTGGATGCATACCCATCAGGAAATCTTGCATGTTTAATAACCATGCAGAAAATCATTTTTCCTTGTGGAGTCATCTGGTAAATGGCTCTGGGTATTATAGGTTTTGGTCCTTCTATATCAGCATGCAATTCAGATCTTATGTTCATTTCTTGTAGGTCCAACCTAGCATTCAAGCCATCTTTTGATTTCTTATCGACGTCTAGAATAGTACCAACAATGTTATCAAATACATTTTTCTGCACATGCATGATGTCTAAGTTGTGTCTGACAAGAAGTGTCTCCCAGTATGGCAGGTTGAAGAACACACTCCTTTTCTTGAATGTAACCTCCACACTGTGCTCATAAATGTCATCATACTCTTCAACTTGTCCAGATCGTTTCTTCCTTTTCTTTTCTTTCTTTTTCTGTAGCTTCCCATAATCAGTGTGCAGACAAGCAGTAATATCAGATATTTCTTTCCCTGTAGGTTGGACTGGAGGCTCTCTCAACTCAACTTTGCCATTGAAAGACGCTTCGTCAAATCTGTACACATGTTTGTCATCTAAGAATCTACGGTGTCCTAAGAAGCATGTCTTCTTCCCATGTTTTAACCACCTTGTGCAGGTATTAGTCAAACAATGAGAACAAGTTATTAAGCTTTCACCACTTAGGCAGCCCCTTCCTAGCCAGTCAGATATGGTCCATAGCAATGCTGCATGCAATCTGAATTTCCTACCAAGAATAACATCATAGGTCCATACTCCATGTTTCCAAAATTCATCAAGATCTTCAAGGGTAAGCTGCATGTAGATGTCCATTTCCTTTCCTGGAGATTTTCTTCCGGGCACAATTACACTGAGAATGAAATTGGATTGCTTCATGCAAATCCAAGGAGGTAGGTTGTATGGGATTAGAACAATCGGCCAAATGCTGTACGATAGGTTCATGTTCCTAAATGGGTTGAACCCATCAGTGGCCAATCCAAACCTAAGGTTTCTTGGTTCATCAGCAAACCATCTGTGTCTACTATCAAAGTATTTCCATGCTGGAGAGTCTGCTGGATGTCTCATCATTCCATCCCTAGTTCTGCCAGTACTATGCCAAGTCATGTATGGTGCTGTCTTGGTAGACATGAACATTCTCCTAACTCGAGGCTTAAGTTTGAAATGTCTGATCACCTTTTGAGGAACCTTGTACTCCCTTTTTCCATCCAACCCTGTCTTCACACTTTTCCATCTACTTGTTTTGCACACTGGACACTCAGTAGCATTAGAATGTTGTCCTCTAAACATGATGCAGTCATGGGTGCAAGCATCAATACTATCATAACCAATGCCAACATCCTTTATATATCGTTTGGAAGCATGAAAATTTTTAGGCAACGAGTGACCTTCTGGAAGTGTTTCCTGGAACAGTTCTAAAAAGGCATCGTAGCAAGCATTTGGAACTTTCCAGGTGTTTTTTATATTCATCATCTTGACTAGAAATGGCAGTTTAGATGTTTTCGAGCCAGGGAAAACACTCTTGCTTCCATCTTCTACTAGTTTTTTGTAGGCTTCAGGATCACTGTCAAACTCATCACTGCTATCATCGTCCACACTAACTCCATCATCATCATCACTGACCAAATTGTCATAGTCATACATTCCAAAATTGTCAAGCAACATCTGGTCCATCTCATGGCTGTCAGCATACTCTTCAGGTTCCTGGTCATGATCATGGTCATGGTCACGGTTAGGGTCTACATGTTTTTCTCCATGGAAAACCCAAGTTGTGTAACCAGCCATGAAACCATTGCAAACTAAATGTTCAGTAACATCTTTTTCACATCTCCAGAACCTATTTCTGCAAAATTTGCAGGGACACAGAAATGTGCCCTTCATTCCAGTTTCAGATGCAGCATACTCTAAGAATTTCCTAACACCAGTTTCGAAAACTGGAGTTGATCTAGGGGCTCTCATCCAGCTCTTGTCCATGATAACTAAAACTAGCTAACCACCAATATCAAGCACTATCAATAGCAAGCCACCGATATCATGCACTACCAATATCAAGCAGTACCTGCAATTACATGAAGCATGAACTTCACAATTTCAAGTCTACACAAGCAGCACTAACAGAGCACAACCAGATCGATCAGACATGGATTGGATCATGGACTGGATCACTAACCAGATGAGGTCGCGTGTGAAGTTGGACGGGATAGCAATGACCGTCGCGGATCAAACCCCATCAGATCAAACCCCATTGCGACAGAAGGTTTGCAGGTGTGCAGGGGTCTCCACGGCGGGTACGGCTTGGCGACGGTAGGGCCTGGCGACGAGAGCGGCGGCGCTGCAGGTCTTGGCGACGAGTACGGCTTGGCGACGAGAGCTGCGACAGCGCCCGTACGGCGGTGGAAGGCGACGGCGCGCACGGAGGCGACGCACACGGGCACGCACGGCGGCGCGGGCGCACGAGGCGGCGCGAGCGCGGGGGGCGGCGTGGCCGGGTGGCGCAGCGCGGGGGCGGCGTCGGCGCGGCGTCGGTGGCTCGCGTGGCGGCGCGAGCGTGGCCGGAAGGCGCAGCGAGCGAGTGAAAAGGAGAGAGAAGAGGAAGAAAAGAGTGTTACGGGGTAAAAAAAGTTACGGGGTGTTTTTTTGTAAAAGAGAGGCCGCGTGGGTTTCTTATCTTATCTACCTCTCCCACTCCTGTTCTTATCTTCTCTACCTCTCCCACTCCCACTACAACTTCTCTCTCCAGCCGCAGCAACTTCTGTACATTGTAGTGCTTGACTTATGGACTTTACCATTATGCTCTATACACTATGCTCTCTGTCCTAGTGTCCTCTTGCCTTGTTGTGAGTTCAGAACAATGCAATTGTTCATTAGTTCTGTCAACTGAATCATGTTATAACACATTGCAGGGTCAGTGTGGATATCGTCGACAGTTACAATGAGGAAGAGGACGACTATATCAGTCCAGATGACAGTTACATTGAGGAAGAGGACGACTACATCAGTCCAGATGACAGTTACATTGAGGAAGAGGACGACTACATCAGTCCTGAAGAAGAAACAATAACAATCAGAGGTATGGTTACATGTAGCTAGTATATGAGTTGGATATCTTTGAGGTATGGTTACATTCAGTTACATGTGTTGCTCATGTAGGACCTGGACATGTTGGATTTGAGTCATTCGACATGAACTGCGTCTTTGGTAATGAAGTGCAAATGACATTTAGCCAGATGATGAATCTTAAGAGATTAGTTGAAGAGTTACCAAGGCCACCAATTAAAGAATATGTTCACTGTTTGATGTCAACTAATGTGTTTCCTTTGGAAGACATGGTGAGTTTAGGAGTACTAGTCTTCTCACATATGCAATTCACATGCAACGCATAACAAATACTTCATGATGGTTGATTATTGTTTTTTTGTTCTGCAAACCATAGGTGGAAGGTGCCCCATACAAGTTGCTTCCCAACTGCAAGTTGGTAAGTTAACAAAATGTTCACCATGATTGTGCCATTAGATAGCAAAAATGTTCACCATAAGATATTAAGCATATTATTCCTTTATTTTTTTGCAGGAATTTACTGCTGAATTCACCAGTTACTACCTCATTAAGTTCCTAAGGGCCCCGTACAACCTTACACCGCTAGTTCCCATAGTAGTAAACTGCACTGGAAGCACAGAAACTAAATACTGCAGGATGAAGATGTGCCAAGGCTTTAAAGCTGCCATCACATGTGGTTGGCCAAGGGTTGTAAGGGCACTAAAGCTTCAAGAAGGAGACATCTATATTTTCAGTTTCAAGGATGAGAGGGGGTTGCCACCAAGCATGAGGGACAGATTTGGTGTTTGGCTTAGGCTCACGTTGACAAAGCTGGAGTAGTGAATAGGAGAAGTGAATATGTGTCCTTGAAACCAATCTGTGTGTACTTAGTTTTTCTGAAATAACTTGCGAACCAAAGCTATCTATGGGAACTTGAATCCAATCTGTGTGTGCTTATATTTATTGAATCCAAAGCTAGTTATGTGTTGTGGTGCTTGCTTAATGTGTTTAACTAAGACTAGGATGCCTGTTATTGTTCTGACTAATTATGTATTCAGAACATAGGCACCTAGTCCACATTAGTTGCTCTTGTGTTTGTCTGCCTCCTACAATCAATTTTTTGGTGTTGTCTTGTGTTTTTCTGCCTACAATTCATTGTTATTTGTCCACACTAGTTGTTACATTTTTAAAATGGGTGGTGTTTGGTTTTTTTATTTTCTTTTATTTTTTTAGTTACCTTTTATTCTTTTGGAAAACCCCAAATGGGCCTCAATGTAGAACATGTGTTTGCGTTAGCCCAGTTTCTGACTTCTGGAATTTGTAAACCCAACTGGGCCTGCTTCAGCCCGGAATCTAGAAGTCTGTTTTCCTTTGTGCTAGAATATAAAAGGGGGAGAAACCGAAGAGGCGACACACTGTTCCCACTCTCACTCTCACTCTCCCTCTCCGTCTCCGTCTCCATCTCCATCTCCAGAGGACGAAGAGGTGAGTTCATGCTGGTTAGGGTTTGGTGATTGAATAAAAAGCACCGTATTCTTATGGATCTGCAACACATCTTACTTAGCTTCCTCTTTTTTGTAATGGATTTGTATTACCAGCGGATCTATACGTCCTCTTCTTCCATCATTTCTTTGGTGCTTCGATTGGTATTCTTCTTGTTGGGGTTTTCTGTTTGAACAAAAACCACCATTTCTTTGGTTTACTGTTCGGCTTTGATGGATACTAGGAATACCTCATCTTCTTCCTGATTCTCTGGTGCTTCACATCCTCTTCTTCCTCTTGGTATTCTTATTGCTCAACAAAGGGTCAACCTTACTGGGTATTAGGGTTTTCTGTTCGGCTTTGAGGGATGCTCATCTATTTCTTTTTTACAAATAAGGAAAGAGATGTGTGAGTGTGGAAAGAGATGGGTACTAGGCTATGCTGCATGCAAAATCGTACTTTTTCTCAAGTTTGCAGATGAGGGATTTGGGATTCATGCATGTGTTTCCTAGTATCACGAAAGGGAGGGTTTGTTGTTCTAGATGGGGGATTTCCATTGATTTATTGTTGTATCTTTCATTTTTACAAGCAGGTAACAGGGATTAGGACAAGCAGAGATAAATTAAATGATGTATAATGTTCTATAACATTTTTAGATTTTTCAACCATATCTGACATCACCCAATGTAAATAAATAGAAATGATGTATAATGTTCTATAACATTTTTAAATAAATACCAGCATAATCGAAGGGGTAAGATTGTTCTACTTGTTTAATTACAGATATGGATGAGATGGCATGCCAGCACTGTAGGCAACCAGTGCACAACTGCGGGAGGTCGGATCGGCGTTCAGTGTCATTTGAGGTTAAAATGGTTCATGGATATGAGACTGGAGTGGTAACTTTCCCAACTACTCCATTACATTTGTAATGTTTAGATCATATTTACCTGAATGCTACTTGTTTTGCATGTGTTGAAATGCATACCTGAATACTACTTGTTTTGCATGTGTTCAAATGCATTGTTGCATTGTACTTGGAAAGAACAAACATGCTCTATCATACCTGAATGGTACTTGTTTTGGATGTGTTGAAATGCATTGTTGTCAGCCTGGTCTTGTGGTAGTCAGAAATAATTGGAGTGTTGATAACAAGTAGGCAAAAAAAATTATGTAGAAGATGCATATTGTTTACTTGTGCGCTATGTGTATGCTATTGTCTATCTGTTCTTGCAAGTAACCAATTTGAAATCGTACAGGCTGTACCTTGCAAGAACAAAGTGCAAGTTGACACTTCTGTTCCTGGAAGCTGGATGGTGGCTTATTCCCCAACAGAGCACTCATTTGATTTCAGCCTGCTTAGGAGGGGAATCAATACGATAATATGTGGACCATATTGGGATCATTGGTCAGAGTGTATGATATTCAACTTGGTGATGTTGTACATTTCCAACTTGATGATGAGGACGAGATGGATGCTGAATTGGATCAAGAGGTAGAAGATGATGACGACCAAGAGTTCAATTACATCAAGGTGACTGTTTACAGTGAAGTGGAGAGCATGAAGAAAGCAAAACATATGACTGCCAACCCAGGTATGATTACAACCTGATTTGCTTTCATTTTGTTTGTTGGATGGTTGCCCTTGATCTGCATTGAGGTGATATGAATTGCTACTTTCTGCATTTGTCAACAGTACTTGGCGATGTCATACCTCGAGTGAGGAGCATGCTTCAGGAGACCATCTTCACCAATATTAGACAAGTAACCGAGGCTGAAATGGCTGGGGTAGTGTGGGGCTTGTACAAAGTTGCCTGCATGGGACCTGCTGAAGAATTAGCTGAAGGGGAGTTCTATGAGAAGATTGATGATATGAAGTTTGCTGTTCACAAGATTGATGAAATGAACACAGTAGGTGAATCCCTGGTAAGTTTATTACAGAATTCAGTTCTACATTGTATCATTCCTGTTTGGATATGAATTCAATTACAAATGTTATAGCTTGACCAAACCTGATATTCTACATTCTATCATTCAATTACAAATGTTGATCGTTTCTATCATTCCTGTTTGCTATTATACAAGTTCCTGATCGTTCCTATTAATGCAGTATATAATTGTTGATTCCCTAATATTTGACAGTTCCTTCCACAAGAAACTGTTCGTGGCTGCAAATGCCCATCAGTTGGAAAATCCACCTTCTGGAAGAGAGGCTTTGAGGAAACAATTTTTGGTTCGTACTCTAGATATGAAGGCCTCATTCAATTTGAAGATGGGTGGCTTCACGTAATGCAGGAAGGTAAATTTGTGGAAGGAACAGTTCTGCTGATCAAGATGAAACCAAGCTTTCAAACAATCGGTCTAGAGTTCCTCGATGTCATTAGCGCCTAGATTTCATTTCCGTATATGATAGACTTGTAGTTAGGTTGATGCTGTGAGTGTGATGCTGCTGTGACTTCTATGGATGCTCCTTTTGGATGCTGCTGGATACTGCTGTGATGCTGCTCCTTTTGGATGCTCCTTATGTTGACTACTATGGAAGCTTTTGCTGGCTGTTTATATGACCTATTGCTGGATGTGCTTGTGTTGGCTTTTTATATGACCTATTGCTTGTGCTAGCTTCTGCTGGCTAGCTAGTGATGTGATGCTTCTGGATGTTCATGTAGTGCTATGATCTATTGGGGCATTTGGAAAAAGTGCCACTATAGGTATATACCTATTGGGGCACTTTGAAGAAGTGCCACTATAGGTATACACCTATTGGGGCACTTTTGGAAAGTGCCACTATAGGTATACACCTATTGGGGCACTTTTGGAAAGTGCCTCAATAGCTTATACCTATTGGGGCACTTTTGAAAAGTGCCTCAATTTCTATATGAATTTGAGGCATTTTATTCAAAGTGCCCCAAATAGGTAAACTATTGAGGCAATTTGAAAAGTGCCACAACCAAAGTGCCCTAATAACTTGACCGTGACCTAGTGTTGACACGCCAGAAGCTGAGGTCGGTGTGGCAGAGGGAGGTGCAGATGATCCTGATGCGGACCTCGAAGGCTTTGGGTGGATCCACCAAGATCTCCTCGATGACGAGCGGCGCTCCGTTGGCTCTACACACCGCCGCTGTTTGGCATCGTCGATGGAGGAATAAGCATCGGTAAAGCAAGAACAGCTCGATGGAATTGGTTAACCTAGCTCTGGCCTGACGAAGTTACCTTTGCAACGGATGGGGGTGAGGCTCTGCTCGGCAGCCATCTAGCCTTGGGACCGAAGTCTGGGAGAGGACGATGAGCAGAAATGTAGCAACCGTACTTGGTGTGTTTCACGGAGCAAGGTCTGATCCACACAAGCCACAACGACCAAGCCAGGAGCACTACTGGTTCACGTAGTAGTATTTATAAGGTGGATTGATCGGACAAATGCGTTGGATCGAACTGAATAAGTAAATAGTCACCGAAGAGAGTTGATCCGGTAAGTCTTTTCTTTTGCCCGAGGCGGCTAGCTGACGGCCACAAAGCCGCTGGGTGCGTTTGACAACAAAGTTTTTTTAAGTACTCAAAGAATACTGTGGTTTCTAAATATATCATGATTTAAATACTTTGATGTGTTTGCTTTACTAAAGTTTTATATACCAAAGTATGCATGATAATACACTATTTTTTTTGCGAATGATAATACACTATTTTTGTAGTATAATAAAACCCAATTGCCCTCCTGAAGGAGGCTTTTTGGGAGTAGTTTTTCTTTCTGTTCACCCTGGCGTTGCCGGGGATTACTGTGTTTCTGTTCCCCACCTGTTCGCAGGCTTGTAACAGTTATTTTCTCACTATAACCTGCCGGTTACGGTCAAAAAAATAAAACCCAATTTTTTGACAGAGAATGCGCGTGCCTTTTCCGCACACAGAGACAACAAGACTCGAGCCCTAGTTTGGTAACAAAGTGTTTTCTAAACTGAAGTATCTTAAAACCAAAGTATTTCACTGCCTCGCAAATAAATACTTTAGTTTTGGCCAATACTTCAGTTTCGAAAAAAGAGGGTAAGACCTCTTTCTCCAATACTTAAAAAAAAACTACAGTTTTGGTGAATACTTCAGTTTTAAAACCACATTATTTATTAGATCCAAACACATTAAAGTATTCAGTACTTCATTATTTTTAGAAACCGAATTATTGTCTCTATACTTCAAAAATACTTTGAGGCCAAACAGAGCCTCAATTCCAGTGAAATGAAAACCACATACTCATATCTTTACTATTAAAGGAGAAGACGTGATGCCTGGTGTCACACTTCCTAGTAATGCGAGTATTTTAGACAGTTGGATATGTGTGACATCAGGCAAGCTAGCAAGACTCACTGGTGCCAGCCCCGTAGCCGAGTAGGCAGGCCACTTTGGGCGGCACGGCGGGGCTGATCTTGATGACCTGGTTGACGTCGACGATGGTGTACTGGCTGAAGCTGGAGACGGCGAGGAAGCTGTGCAGTGGGGCGCCATGGGCATCCCTGAACCGGGTGGTGCCGTCGCGCCGCATCCCGGGGTCGATGGTGAACGTCACCGAGGAGCACATGTTGTTCCCCTATGACGCGCAGCTGGAGCAGGTATCGCACTGCCCCAGGAACGTCGGCACCACCGTGTCGCCCACCGCGTACTCCTCGACATGCGCCCCGACGCTCTCCACCACTCTGCTCGCCGCACCATATACATGCATCCAATCAAACATGTGTTCCTTCCGATTTCAGAAAGGATCGACTAGCTACTCCTAGTTCTAGTTAAGAAGAAGAACATGGTACTCTTACCCGAAGGCCTCGTGGCCCAAGATCCTTGGGAATAGTGGTGGTAGCACAGAGTCTTCCTACGAAATCGCGAGTAATCGAGTTAGCAAAAATGTTGTTTTGATTTCCTGAATCTTCCGGTGTCAGAGTCGAACGTGTAGGCACCTTGACGCACCAGAAGGAGAGGTCGGTTTGGCAGAGGGAGGTGCAGATGATCTTGATGCGGACCTCGTAGGCTTTGGGACTGATTAGGGAATTAAGCCTGGATGAGAAGTGGCCCAAGCATGCACGAAGAGCTAGTAGTCACTACACCACGTGCTCCAATCTAAGGCACTCAAAGTGCCTTTAAAAGTCAAAAAAAAAATGCCTTTAAAGATTTTTGGAGGCAAAAACAAAAGTGCAGTTTTTACCCCGGTACGGAAAGGTCTTTTGTGACACTTTTCAATAGTGTCTCCAAAAGTGATCTTTTGAGGCACTTTGGAGTGCCTTCAAAAGTGACATTTTGAGGCATTTTTGGAGTGCCTACAAAGTGTACCATTTTAGGCCATTTTAAATTGCCTTTGAAAGTATACATTTGAGGCATTTTTATCACAATGCCTAAAATGTATTTTTGAGGCACTATTTCGGATGCCTCTATAGTCTATGTCAATAAAGGCATTTTAGAAATCACAATGATTGAACCTATGAAACTCAAGATATTGCTTTGTAACTCAGATCTTGCAATGCATATCAAAATCTTGCTATATGACAGTAATGTCCCAGTAATATTCAAGTCAAAATATTACAATGATTGAATCTATGTAAGTCATGATCAGAGTCAAATATCACTAGATTACATCTATGTAATCTGAAGCTTGTGAACTTATCCAGCAACTCCATTTGAACCCTTCTTCCTCTTCTTTGTCTAGTCTAGTGCATAGTCATTTACAATTGTATCAATCCCAGAATCCTGAAGGAAACACAAAACAACAATGAACATGCTAGCTCATCCAAAAGTTCATTGATGACGTAGATCACATGTTCGCCGGGGAACCCCAAGAGAAAGGTATGATGCAGCAAAGCAGCAGTTTCCCTTGATTACAAAACCAAGGTTATCGAACCAGTAGGACTTGGAGAAGGCCTAGCGAGGTATCAACGGTGCCAGACAAAGACTGTGGCGTGTTGATGTGGACCTGCACACAATCACAAACTACTTTGCCCCAACGAAACAGAGAGGTTGTCAATCTCTCCGGCTTGCCGAACACAAAGGATTAATTGTGCAAATGTAAAATATGATGAGAGTGAAATATGACCAGCGAGCAAATGATGATGAAAAGCTATTAAAACGGTTGTAAACAATGTAGGAAAGTAAGACCGGGGTCCACAGTTCACTAGTGGTGTCTCTCCAAAAGATATACATGATGGGTAAACAAATTACAGCATGACAATTGACATAATTGTGGGCGCACAACAATGCTATCATAAAACAATATAGTTCACCGTTTCATCTAATATGGGCATTACGTCAAAATACATATACCATCATCCAACCGCATGTATTACTAATAATCCACCCCGGGATCGCTATCCAGCATGTTACCCATAAGTATTAAGTTGCAAGCAACAAATCATTGCAATAAAGAAAGTGCATAATGTAAGCAATGTAAATAACACAAGTAAATCACACCGATGTTTTCTCCCTAGTGACAACAGCACATCTTTAGTCTTGATCGTTTCTGTCAACCCGAGCTCAGACAAAAAGAGGCATGAAGCCACTATCTAGCATAAATACTCCCTCATACAACACTAATAATTACTTGGCCAAAGCATCCACTAGCATCGGAGAGCATGCAAGATCATAGATAAAACATAACATAGATGAATAAAAGTAATGACTTCCGCAATTCATCGGATCCATGCAAACACAATCATGTAGCAGCTACAGATAATATGATCTTGATCATGATAGGCAGCTCACAAGATCTAAGCAATTGAGTACAAGGAGGAGAGACAACCATCTAGCTACTGCTATGGACCCGTAGTCCTGTGCTGGACTACTCACGCATCACTCCGGAGGCAGGCATGGTGATGTAGATGCCTCCGGTGTCGATTCCCCTCTCCGGCAGGGTGTCGGGAAGAGCTGCAGAACCCTCCCGGACTAGGGTTGGCGATGGCGGTGGCCTCGGACGTCTTCTGGAAAATATGATCGGGTACTTAGGGTTTTTGGGTCGAAGACGAATTTATAGGCGAAGGGGCAACTCGAGACGGTGCCGGAGGGCACCAGGTGGGACCCAGCCACGGCCAGCCCCTGGGCCGCGCCTGGGGGGGGGGGCATATGGCGGCTATGGGTCCCCCTGCAGGCGACCTTCTGGCTCCGGACTTGTTTCTTCTAGGAAATAATTCCCGTAAATTTTCAGCGCATTCCGAGAAACTTCGCATAACAACTTTTCTGAAACAACAAGACAGCAGAAAACAGAAACTGGCACTGGGCATCTTGTTAATAGTTAGTTCCATAAATCATGTCAAAATGATATAAAAACATGTGGCACTGATATATAATCAAGCATGGAACATCAAAAATTATAGATACGTCGGAGACGTATCAGCATCCCCAAGCTTAATTCCTGCTCGTCCTCGAGTAGGTGAATGATAACAGAATAATTTTTGAAGTGACATGCTACCAACACAATCTTGATCAAATAACCATGTAAAGCATATGAACTGAATGCATTGATCCAACACAAAGGTTCATTGATTGAAACAAACAATGATTAACCAGGTGTAACATCTAAGCAAGAATTAACTAGAAAAGAGTACATTGGAGATTTCAAAGGATAACACTTGACAATGATTGATAACTCACAAAGCAATATTATTTCAACAAAGGAGTTTGGCCAACACAAAGGAAGATTTAAGTTTTCAGCAAAGATCTTCAACTTGCAACATATTTATCTCAAGATAAAGTCAATACAAAGCTTTCACAGTTAGCCATAAAGATAACATGAAGTAAAACTTGAACCGAAGTTGACACCAAGTGATTGCTTGAGGGGGTAAAGAAGGAAGAGGAAGACTGACTCAACATAAAAGTAAAAGAAAGGCCCTTCGTAGAGGGAAGCAGGGATTAATCATATGCTAGAGCTTTTTGTTTTTTTTTTCGATAGAAGTAAAACAGTTTTGAGATATGCGTGCTTTTGTCAACGACTTCACAGTAAATAAACTAGCTAGTCCCCCATTTCAAGCAAGGCTTTTAGACTTTTGAGAGCGGTTGGTTCTTAGAGGAATGAGGTCACTCCTTGTTCTCCTTTGTTTCACCACTAACTGATGTTTTGATTGATTTCTCAGGTTTTCATTGTGCGGAGGAGAATGGTGGGTTATATTTATATTTTGCTTGAGCCGCTCTCTGCAAATTCAAGTGAGGACATAAACCATCAACACCGGGTGAAAGGGGGGAAATGACCTTACTTGTCACAGGTTATATCTAGCTTCCTACTGCTTCCTCATGAGCTTAAAAACAGAGGCACAAAAAGGAGAATTTTGAAAGTTTTAAAGATAGCACATGAAAATTTTACTTGGAGTGGCAAGGAAATACCACATGTAGGTAGGTATGGTGGACACAAATGGCAAAGATATTTGGCTAAGGGATTTGGATGCACGAGAAGTATTCCTTTTCAGTACGGAATTTTTGGGTTTAGCAGGATATCAAGCAAACACATAACATCAACTTGGTTCATGAATGACTAAAGATATACATTATGCATAACTACTAGACTTCACACAGTCTACCTTGTTAGCCAAACCAACTCTTTGCAAAAATAATATCTAGACTTTGAGATCTACCAAGCAGGACAAGCACCACAATTTTATAGCTTTACGGCAGTTCTTTACTAATCCATTCTTACTATATGATCCACAAGTTTAAGCATTAATCTACTTCATATCTCCAAACATTTGACAAGTATCAAAGATTCAAGACAATGATCTACAAGATTAAGCAGCACTTTTAACACTTCCTACATGATAATTTCCATTCAACCAAACACCAATCAACTTATTTGAAACAAAAATAAAAGGGTGAAACAACAAGCTACAAAAGCTAACAACTCTGAACAAGAGATGCTTGAAAACAAGAGCTAGAAGCAAAAATAACAAAGCTAAACACTCAACACATTAAAGTGAAGAACATGAGTGTATACGAAAAAGCGGAGCGTGTCTCTCTCCCAAACAAGCTTGCAAGGATCCAATTTATTGCATAGACCAGAGAACAAAACACAAACAAACCGACAGTAAAAACAAACTGGCGCTCCAAGAACATCACATAATGTGTAAAGGAATAAAAATACAGTACCATGAGAGAAACCGATGATTGTTGATGAAGAAGGGGATGCCTTGGGCATCCCCAAGCTTAGACGCTTGTGACTTTTTGAATATTTCAGAGGAGGTCCATGGGGATCTTCCTTCATCATCTTGCACTTGGATACTTGAAAACTTCCTTCACGCAAAACTTATAGCAACTTCATTAGAGGAGTTAGTCCACAAAAACAATATCTTCCTTCAGTTCAAAAGCACATATCATGAACTTATTTTTTTAAACATTAGCTACTGTCACAAAAGGTATAAGTAAAGCTCTAGCCTTCGAAAGAACTTCACTTTGCCCGTGAAAGAAGCAATGCAAAACTAAGGACAGAGTCTGGCAAAAACAGAACAGACTGTAAAGATGAATATTTTCGGGGCACTTCTGGACCTCAAATCAGAAAACTTAAAACTATAGAAAGGTACACAAAACCCTTATGCTTGCTTTCAAAAAATTTCAGCCACAGATGACGTTCTGAGATTTTTCGGATTTTCGAACAGTTAAGAAAAGAAATCTGTTTCTGGACAGCAAACTCACCAATTAGTCTTCCTCTCTTTAGAGGCTATTCTTGGCACCAAAAACCAAAACAAAAAGATACAAATGATTTTTTATAGAAGTAACATCACCCAAAAATTCTATATAAGAGTTTTTCTCTAACGCCTTTTAGCTAGGCACAATGATTTTAAACGATGCTCTCATAAGAATAAGAGTTGAAACAAAGGAGAGCATCAAGAAGCAAATATCAAACACATTTAAGCCTAACCCTCTTCCTATGCATAGGAATCTTGTAATCAAATAAATTCGTGAAGAACATAGTGATAAGCATAGGAAGATAAAACAAGAGCAATTTCAAAAATTTCAACATAAAGAGAGGTGTTTTAGTGACATGAAATTTTTTATAACCATATTTCCCTCTCTCAGAATAATTTCCAGTAGCATCATGAACAAACTCAACAATATAACTATCACATAAAACATGCTTTTCATGATCTACAAACACATACTTTTTATTAAGCTCCAAAATAGTATGATCAAAATAAAAAGAAGGCATGACCTTTTCAATCCCATTATTAAACATGTTTCTTTTTGTTTTCTTTGAGTTTGGATGATGTTTAATAGGGGAATCGTGGTCATAAGTGTAGCAAACATAAATTTCCTTAAAAGGGATATTTCAAGAGAATCCACAGGAACATAACATTCATCCTCCTTTGGCAAGCATGGAGGGCAATCAAATAATGTAAGAGTTAACGAGTTACACTCATTAGAAGGTAGGCATGGGTAGTGATACGTCCCGACGTATCTATAACTTTTTATGTTCCATGCTTGATTATATATATCAGTGCCACATGTTTTTACAATGTTTTATATCATTTTGGCATAATTTATGGAACTAACCTATTAACAAGATGCCCGTGCCAGTTCCTGTTTTCTGCTGTCTTTTTGTTTCAAAAAAGTTGTTCTGAGAAGTTTCTTGGATTGCTCTCAAAATTTATGGGAATTTTGCAATATGAAACAAAGACGGAGCCCGAATGACAGCCGGAGGGGAGGCACAGGGGCTCCAGGAGCCAACTGGCCGCGGCCCCTCCCTTGGCCGCATGTGGGGCCCACCTGGGGCCCCTGTCCATCGCCTCGTGTCGCCCCTTCGCCTATAAATTCCCGTCTGACCTAAAAACAGAGGAGAACCAATCACAATTTCCAGAATACGTCCAAGGCCGCCGCCATCTCAAACCCTAGTTCGGGAGGGTTCAGAAGCTCTTCCCGGCACCCTGCCGGAGAGGGGAATCGACGCTGGAGGCATCTACATCACCATGCCTTCCTCCGGAGTGATGCGTGAGTAGTCCACCACGGGACTACGGGTCCATAGCAGTAGCTACATGGTTGTCTCTCCTCCTTGTACTCCATTGGTTAGATCTTGTGAGCTGCCTATCATGATCAAGATCATCTATTTGTAATTGCTACATGATTGTGTTTGCATGGATCCGATGAATTGTGGAAGTCATTACTTTTGTTCAGTTATGTGTTTCATCTATGATCTTCCATGCTCTCCGATGCTAGTGGCTGCTTTGGCCAAGTAATTGTTAGTGTTGTATGAGGGAGTATTTATGCTAGATAGTGGGTTCATGCCTCTCTTTGTCTGAGTTCGGTGATAGGAACGGTCAAGGCTAGAGATGTGATGTTGCCACTAGGGAGAAAATAGCGGTGTGATTTCCTCGTGTTATCTACATTGCTTACATTATGCACTTTGCATATTGCAATGATCTGTTGCTTGCAACTTAATACTTTTGGGTGACATGCTGGATAGCAATCCCGGAGTGGATTATTAGTCATAGATGCAGTTGGATGACGGTCTATGTATTTTGACGTAATTCCCATATTAGATGAAGCGGTGAACTATAGTGTTTTATGATAGCCTTGTTGTGCGCCTATAATTCTGTCAATTGCCATGATGTAATTTGTTTACCCATCATGTATATCTTTTGGAGAGACACCTTTAGTGAACTGTGGACCCTGGTCCTATTTTCCTACATTGCTTACAACCGTTTTCGTAGCTTTTTATCATCATTTGCTCGCTGGTAATATTTCATCATCATATTTTACATCCACACATTCAATTCTTTGTGTTTGGCAAGCCGGAGAGATAGGCAACCTCTCTGTTTTGTTGGGGCAAAGTAGTTTGTTTGTGATTGTGTGCAGGTCCGCATTAATGTAAGCGCCAGAGTGGATTGACACCTTGCTAAGCCTTCTCCAAGTCCTATTGGATTCGATAACCTTGGTTTTTAATCAAGGGAAAACTTCTTCCGTGCTGCATCATACCCTCCTCTTGGGGTCTCCCAACAACACGCCATCATGAAGTTTTCTGGCGCCGTTGCCGGGGACTTGGAAGGTTCAGCTAGGGGATTTTCACACATCCTTTCACTTTAGTTTGTTATTTTTTTGCCTAGTATATTTTTTGTTAGCCTTGTTTTTCCTTTGCCTTAAAACTAAAAACACAAAAAAAAATAAAAATTCCAGCAACTAGTCTCTTTTTGTTTTGCTTAGTTTCTTTCTATTATCTTGTGGAAATGAGTTCAGCTGAGAACACCAAGTTGTGTGAATTCACTACCACAAATAATGATGACTTTATATGCACACCTATTGCTCCACCGGCTGCTACAGCCGAATTCTATGAGATAAAGACTGCTCTGTTAAATCTTGTCATGAAAGAGCAATTTTCTGGTGTTAGTACTGATGATGCCGCCTCTCATTTAAATAAATTTGTTGAGTTATGTGATATGCAAAAATATAAAGAAGTAGAGGGTGACATCATAAAACTGAAACTTTTTCCTTTTTCCTTAAGAGGACGCGCTAAAGATTGGTTATTGTATTTGCCTAAAAATAGTATTAACTCTTGGACTAAATGCAAAGATGCCTTTATTGGGAAGTATTATCCACCTGCAAAAATTATACAACTAAGGAGTAACATTATGAACTTTAAACAATTTGATAATGAACATGTTGCTCAAGCTTGGGAAAGAATGAAGTCTCTAGTAAAAAACTGTCCCACTCATGGATTGACTACTTGGATGGTCATCCAAACCTTTTATGCAGGATTAAATTTTCTTCAAAGAATTTATTGGACTCGGCTGCTGGAGGGACCTTCATGTCTACCACATTAGGTGCTGCAACAAAACTCTTGGATGAGATGATGGCAAATTATTCGCAATGGCACACAGAGAGAGCTCCTAGTGGTAAGAAGGTAAATTCTGTCTAGGAAATTTCCTCTTTGAGTGATAAGGTTGATATTTTTTTTGAGCCTTAAACAGTGGGAAAAAATCCCACTGCAATTTTTATAAATTTCCTCGCTAGTAAAAAAGTTCCTATTGATACAAATAATGTTCCTTTAGGTTCTTTGGTGGCTCAAGAGGAGCAAGTTGATGTTAATTTTGTTAAAAATAATTTCAACAACAATGCTTATAGGAACAACTTTTGGTAATAATAATTATAAACCTTATCCACCAAATAATGGTAATCAATATGGAAATTCTTATGGTAATTCTTACAACAATAATAGAGGTGTGTCCTCTAATCTTGAAAGCATGCTTAAGGATTTTATCACTTCACAAAAGTCTTTCAATAAAATTGTTGACGAAGAGCTTGAGAAACTTGATAATCTTATTCTTAAAGTGGATAGTCTGTCCCATGAAGTTGATTTCCTTAAAATAAATTTTTTGCCTCATGATGTTAAGGAACATGAAACTTTGAATGCCATACAAGTGACAATTGATAATAACATAAGAATGTTGGCCGAGCTTCATGCTAGATGGGAAAGAGAAGAAAAAAAAAAAGCTGAAATTGCTGAAATAAGTAAGGTTGCTAATTTTTATACTATTTATACTAATGAGGATATTAAGAGTCATCTACATCACCTAAGTATGCTAATGGTAAAAGAATTGGAGTAGGAAAAATTTCTACCATGCCTAAAAAGAACCCAAAACTTTCAGTCAATACAGAAACTATTGTTGATAAAAATGTTGAAATTGGTTTTGATGATAAGGATTCTTTAGGTGATAATTCTCCTGTTATTTTTTATGACAATGATCTTGATTTTGATAATTGTAACTTTACTGAAGTCATAAATTTTTACAAAAGCTTGCTAAAACACCTAATGCTAGTAAAATGAAATTGGTTTTTACTAAGCATATCACTAATGCTCTCATTGAGATGAGAGAAGAAAAGCTTAAATGTGAATTCTTTATTCCTAGGAAATTAGAGGATGCTTGGGAACCTACCATTAAGATGAAAGTGAATGATAAAACTTGAATTTGCCCTTTCTGCCTAGCTAAAAGGCGTTAAAGAAAAGCGCTTGTGGGAGGCAACCAGTTTTTACCTTCTGTTTCTTTTTGGTTTCTTTGAGTTTTGGGTGATGTTTCTTCTGTAACAACTCCCTTGTATCTTTTTGTTTTGGTTTTTTGTGCCAAGAATAGCCTCTAAAGAGAGGAAGACTAATTTGTGAGTTTGCTGTCCAGAAACAGATTTCGGTTCCTCACTGTTCGAAAATCCAAAAAATCACCAAATGTCATCTGTGGCTGAATATTTTTGCCAGCAAGAATCAGGGTTTTTTCGACCTGTTTCTAGTTTTAAGTTTTCTGATTTGAGGTTCAAACGTGTCTCGAAACAATTCATCTTTACAGTCTGTTCAGTTTTTGACAGATTCTGTCCTCAGTTTTGCATTGCTTCTTTCGCGGGCAAAGTGAAATTTTTTCAAAGCTAGAGCTTTACTTAGACCATTGTGATAGTAACTAATTTTGTAAAAAAATGATTTATTGATACGTGCTTTGGAACTGAAGGAAGATATTGTTTTTGTGGACTAACCCTTAATGAAGTTGCTATAAGTTTTGTGTGAAGGAAGTTTTCAAGTATCCAAGTGCGAGGTGATGAAGGAAGATCGAGAAGGAACAAAATCCTAAGGTTTGGGAGGCTCCCCATGGACCCTCCTCTGAAATATTCAAGAATTTACAAGCGTCTAAGCTTGGGGATGCCCAAGGCATCCCCTTCTTCAACAACAATCATCGGTTTTTCTCATGGTACTATATTTTTATTCCTTTACACTTTATGTGCTGTTCTTGGAGCGTCGGTTTGTTTTTACTTTTAGTTTGTTTGTGTTAGTTTTCTGGTCCTTGCAATAATTCGGATCCATGCATGCTTGTTTGGGAGAGAGACACACTCCGCTTTTTCATTATACACTCATGTGCTTCACTTATATGTGTTGAGTGTTTAGCCTTGTCTTTTATGCTTTTAGCTCTTGTTTTCAAGCATCTCTTGTTCAGAGCTGTTAGCTTTTGTAGTTAGGAAGTTTTTGCTCATGTTGCTTCACCCTATTAGTTTTGTTTCAAATAAGTTGATTGGTGTTTGGTTAAGTGGAAATTATCATGTAGGAAGTGTAAAAAGTGATGCTTAATCGTGTAGACCATTGTCTTGAATCTTTGATACTTGTCAATTGTTTAGAGATATGAAGTAGATTAATGCTTAAACTTGTGGATCATCTAGTAAGAATAGATTAGTAAAGAATTACCGTAAGGCTTTAAAATTGTGGTGCTTGTCCTGCTTGGTAGTTCTCAAAGTCTAGATATTCTTTTGCAAAGAGTTGGTTTGGCTAACAAGGTAGACGGTGTGAAGTCTAGTGGTTATGCATGATGTATATCTATAGTCATTCATTGAACCAAGTTGATGTTATGTGTTTGCTTGATATCCTGCTAAGCCCAAAAATTCCGTATTGAGAGGGAATACTTCTCGTGCATCCAACTCCCTGAGCCAAAAATCTTTGCCATGTGTGTCCACCATACCCACCTGCATGTGGTATTTCCCTTCCACTCCATGTAAAATTTTCATGTGTTATCTTTAAAATATTCAAAATTCTCCTTTTTGTGGCTCTGTTTTTAAGCTCATGAGGAAGCAGTAAGAAGTTGGTTATAACTTGTGACAGGCAAGGTCATTTCCCCCCTTTCACTCGGTGTTGATGGTTTACGTCCTCACTTGAATCAACCCGAGAGCGGCTTAAGCAAAATATAAATATAACTCACCATTCTCCTCCGCACAATGAAAATCTGAGAAATCAGCTCAAACATTGGTTAGTGGTGAAACAAAGGAGAAAGAGGAATGTACTCGTTCCTATAAACCAGCCGCTCTCACAAGTCTAAAAGTCTTGCTTGTTATGGGGGACTAGCTAGTTTCTTTGCTGTGAAGTCATTGACGAAAGCATGCATCTCAAAACTGTTTTACTTCTATCAAAAAAAAAGCTCTAGCACATGATTAATCCCTGCTTCCCTCTGCGAAGGGTCTTTCTTTTACTTTTATGTTGAGTCAGTCTTCCTCCTCCTTCTAATCTCCCCAAGCAATCACTTGGTATCAACTTTGGTTCATGTTTTACTTCATGTTATCTTTGTGTCTAACTGTGAACACTTTGCATTGACTTTATCTTGAGATAAACAAGTTGCAAGTTGAAGCTTTATGCTGAAGACTTAAATCTTCCTTTGTGTTGGCCAAACTCCTTTGTTGAATCAATATTGCTTTGTGATTTGTCAATCATTATCAAGTGTTATGCTTTTAAAACTTGAAGTACTCTTTGCTAGTAGATTCTTATTTAGATGTTTTATCTGGTTAATAATTGTTTGTTTCATTCAATGAACCTTTGTTTTGGATCATTGCATTCAGTTCATATGCTTTACATGATTAGTTGATCATGATTGTGATTGGTAGCATGTCACTTCAAAAATTATTTTGTTATCACTTACCTACTCGAGGACGAGCAGGAGTTAAGCTTGGGGATGCTGATACGTCTCCGACGTATCTATAATTTTTTATGTTCCATGCTTGATTATATATCAGTGCCACATGTTTTTACAATGTTTTAATATCATTTTGGAATAATTTATGAAACTAGCCTATTAACAAGATGCCCAGTGCTAGTTCCTGTTTTCTGCTGTCTTTTTGTTTCAGAAAAGTTGTTCTGAAAAATTTCTCGGATTGCTCTCAAAATTTACGGGAATTATTTCCAATATGAAATGAAGATGGAGCCCGAAGGACAGCCGGAGGGGAGGCACAGGGGCTCCAGGAGCCACCTGGCCGCGGCCCCTCCCTTGGCCGCATGTGGGGCCCACCTGGGGCCCCTATCCATCGCCTCGCGTCGCCCCTTCACCTATAAATTCCCCTTTGACCTAAAAACAGAGGAGAACCGATCACAATTTCCAGAATACGTCCGAGGCCACCGCCATATCAAACCCTAGTTCGGGAGGGTTCAGAAGCTCTTCCCGGCACCCTGTCGGAGAGGGGAATCGACGCTGGAGGCATCTACATCACCATGCCTGCCACCGGAGTGATGCGTGAGTAGTCCACCACAGGGCTACGGGTCCATAGCAGTAGCTAGATGGTTGTCTCTCCTCCTTTTACTCCATTGCTTAGATCTTGTGAGCTGCCTATCATGATCAAGATCATCTATTTGTAATTGCTATATGATTGTGTTTGCATGGATCCGATAAATTATGGAAGTCATTACTTTTGTTCAGTTCTGTGTTTCATCTATGATCTTGCATGCTCTCCGATGCTAGTGGTTGCTTTGGCCGAGTAATTGTTAGTGTTGTATGAGGGAGTATTTATGCTAGATAGTGGGTTGATGCCTCTCTTTGTCTGAGTTCGGTGACAGGAACGGTCAAGGCTAGAGATGTGTTGTTGCCACTAGGGAGAAAACAGCGGTGTGATTTCTTCGTGTTATCTACATTGCTTACATTATGCACTTTGCTTATTGCAATGATCAGTTGCTTGCAACTTAATACTTTTGGGTGATATGCTGGATAGCAATCCCAGAGTGGATTATTAGTCATAGATGTAGTTGGATGACGGTCTATGTATTTTTACAT
The DNA here is from genome assembly GCA_012064385.1 of Puccinellia tenuiflora. NCBI lineage: Eukaryota > Viridiplantae > Streptophyta > Magnoliopsida > Poales > Poaceae > Puccinellia > Puccinellia tenuiflora. Next base: position 388,237 of record QRDG01000941.1, on the reverse strand, counting down.
AATGCCCATATTAGATGAAGCGGTGAACTATATTGTTTTATGATAGCCTTGTTCTGCGCCTACAATTTTGTCAATTGCCATGCTGTAATTTGTTTACCCATCATGTATATCTTTTGGAAAGACACCTCTAGTGAACTATGGACCCCGGTCTTATTTTCCTACATTGCTTACAACCGTTTTAATAGCTTTTCATCATCATTTGCTCGCTGGTCATATTTCGTCATCATCATATTTTACATCCTCAAATTTAATTCTTTGTGTTTGGCAAGCCAGAGAAATTCACAACCTCTCTATTTTGTTGGGGAAAATTAGTTTGTTTGTGATTGTGTGCAGTTCCGCGTTAATCTACAAGTGCCAGAGTGGATTGACACCTTCTAAGCCTTCTCCAAATCCTACTGGATTCGATAACCTTGGTTTTTAATCAAGGGAAAACTTCTTCTGTGCTGCATCATACCCTCCTCTTGGGGTCTCCCAACAACACGTCATCAGGTAGCTAATCCATTCTTCCTCCTTTTGTTCGTCGCTCTCTTCCTCTTTTTCATCCAATGAGCTTCGAGTTTCAGCAATTTCTTCTTCCATGATTTTCTGCAAGGCATTAGTCTCTTCTTTTGGAGGATAAGTTCTCTCAAGAAATTCAGTAATATAAGGATTACCATTGTAATACTCAAGGCAATATCAAAGTATAACAAAAAAATTCAGATTTGTAAGAAGCATCATCAATATCTTTAAGCACAGAAGTAATTTCATAGGCACCCATAAAAACAACAAATTCTTCAATTTGTTCAAGATTATCAAAGTCATAGTTTCCTTTAGCATAAGAGGCCAATATTTCATTATCATTATAATCACATTGGAAAGGGAGGTGTTTATGCCTCCTACAGCAAAAAGACTCATTAAGGCACCATGATTCATCATATGTGGAGCAAAAGTTTTCAGCAAGACTATTTAATTTATTTATTTGTGCCCATAAGTTTTTCCCTTTTTCAGACAAGCGGTATTCCTTATAATATTTATGTTGTTCCTCCATGAAACCACCTTGCAAATAAGATCTAGTCTCACAGAAAGTAACCATTGATAGCAAGTAAAGAACAAGACACAATAACAGGACAAAACCGAAATAAACTAGGTGCTGGAATTTTTAATTTTTGTGTTTTTCAGTTTTAAAGCAAACGAACGGCAAAACAAGACTGACAAAAATATATACTAGGCAAGACAATAACAAAGTAAAGTGAAAGGATGTGTGAAACTCCCCTAGCTGAAGGTTCCAAGTCCCCGGCAACGGTGCCAGAAAAAGAGCTTGATGACGTGGATCACACGTTCACTAGTGCATAGTCATTTACAATTGTATCAATCCCAGAATCCTGAAGGAAACACAAAACAATAATGAACATGCTAGCTCATCCAAAAGTTCATTGATGACGTAGATCACATGTTCGCCGGGGAAACCCAAGAGAAGGTTATGATGCAGCAAAGCAGCAGTTTCCCTTGATTATAAAACCAAGGTTATCGAACCAGTAGGACTTGGAGAAGGCCTACATGTAATCACAAGTAGTTGAGAACGTGTATGCTTTGCCTCTCCCACATAGAAAACTGCATCGAAGACAATGAACCGAGTAGCTTCACTAATTAATTATGGACAATTCCGCCATGCCTTGCACCATATCAAGCATTCCAACATGTGCCAAGTCACCATGGACTTCAAAGGTGAACTCAATCCTCTCTACGAACCTCAATGCACCGCCTTTGGATGGTATACTGCCTAAGCCCCTACCCTTGCATATTGATAGGTGTCACACGACGAGTACGGATGCCAAGGGAGGTGCCAAGGATGTCCAAGAGTCGAAGCCAAGCGGAGGAAGAAGAAGCGGAGGAGGAAGAAGGCGGAGGCAGCCTGGCCGGCTCCCAGGCCGGCCCCATGCCAGAGGCAGCCGGCCTCTAGCCCGGCACAGGCCGGCTCCCAGGCCGCCCACCCGCCAGAGCCTGCCGGCCTCCAGGCCGGCCCAGGCCGGCTCCCAGGCCGGCCTCCCTGCCGACGCCGCCGGCCTCCCAGCCGGCCTAGGCCATCCCCCAGGCCGGACTCCCACCAGCCGCTGCCGGCCCACCGGCCGGACCCCCCCTTTTGTGTACCCAGACTATAAATAGCAGTTTCCCTTTCCATTTTCAGACATGATAGGCATAGACTAGAGAAGAACTTGGGCTTGTGCTCATCCCTCCCTTCGTGGAGAAGATCCCCTCGTGGATTCAAGGCTCCTCCTTAGATGTATCTATTGGAGTGAATCAAGGCCCCTCTTTGCGCGGAGTCTCTCTCGTGTGTGATTCTACTTCACCGTCTCTCACTCACGAGATTCTACCTCGCGCTCACCGATCTTTCACATAGGGATTCTACCTCGTGGTCTCTCCCTTGTGTGATTCTATTGGGGCCAGTTGGACCGGCCGGTGAGGGCAACGCGTCAATTGTATCGGGTTTGTGTTCTTGTGTTCTTGTGTTCTTCGTGTTCTCCATGTTCTTGCGTGCGTTCGTCCACTCGTTCATCAATCCGTGAAGATCGGGCCACCCTAGAGGGCTCAGCCCGCACCATATGGTATCAGAGCTTTAGGTTGCCACGGATTTGACTTGTGTTTCCACCAATTCCCCCAAATTTTTCTTTGATTTTGCCAATTTCGAAAATTCTACAAAAAAATAGCCTCAAACTGCTTTTGGTTCGATCTGAGATTCTAGTGCATTTTGGTAGGTTTTGATCCGTGGATCCATTGCTATACTTGTTGATCTACCTCCCTTTGCGTTCCCATGGCCAAATTCCGTTAATTTCCCCTCCGATTTGGTGTTTTTCGGGCCGTTTTTCCGCCCAAATCGCACTTTTTCGCGTCACGAGAAGGTAGTGCCGGCCGGCCTCCAGCCCGGCATAGGACGGCCCCTAGGCCGGACCCCCGGCAGAAGCCGCCGGCCTCCAGCCCGGCCCAGGCCGGCCCCCAGGCCGACCCCCCTGCAGAAATTTTGTTTTGGCCATAACTTTTCACTCCGGACTCTGTTTTTGGTGATTTTCGTCTCTAATCGAAGCTACGGACAAGCTCTACATCACCAAAGCGGTTGATCCATCATCTATTGCTGTCGGAGAACTGTCCCAGGAACTGGGGGTGTCTCGAGAAGGATCGAGTAAGGGGCTGAACACGGAGTCAAAGAACCCTCAACGTGCTCCGGCGACGGTGCTCGTCGGACTCGCTGCAGGACAGCACTGCAGAAAGGAAACACTCGGTCTTACCCAGGTTCAGGGCCCTCTTGTGGAGGTAAAACCTCTACGTCCTGCTTCTGTGTATTGCACTGCTTGGAGAGTTCACAGTACACGGAGAGCTTGCCGAGCTCGAGGTGGCTAACAATGGCTACTAGCTACTCTTCAGATCTAGGGTCTGGGCTCAGGATTCTTGGGCCGAACCTAGTGAAGAGTCGAACCCTTTGCTTGGGCGTGCCCCTCCTCCTTTTATAGGCGTCTTGGACCTCTTCTGCCCAAACATTTGGGCGGGAAGGGTTACCACATCGCGACGACGGAGGAGGCGCGGTGCACCATAAAGGTGAAGTCCACCATAAAGGTAAAGCTCGTGGACGCGGTCCACGGCAGGGGAACAGCGTCACCAAAGCTGAAAAGGGGCACCGACCAGCTGGACGGTGGGCTGGCGCTTGCCGAGGTGGGAGGTGACCCACGGTGACGTCGTCCTTGGAGCGTAGCTGCAGACTGTTCCCTTGTCACCAAAGAGGCAATACTCGTTGTCCGCTTTGCTTGGCTCCGCTTTGTTGACTGCTTTATACATGGAAACGGCAACTGCTGCGTCGTCGTCATCGCGCGTAGGCACGCGCGTCACACTGCACATGGCGCAGAGCCCATGTACGCTCTGCCGCGGGGACAGAGATGGCTTCACGAGGAAGGCGCTTCGCGAGGCGAAAAGCCTCGCCAAGCCCTTCAGCTTGGTCTTCAGCAGAATTGCGGGCGGTGTCGGAGACGCCTTGTCGAGGAGCGATCCCTCGCCAAGGGAGAGAATGCCTTGGCGAGGAGAAAAACCCTTCGCGAGGGAAAAAATCCTCGCGGAGCTCGCCAGGCTTGGAGAGCCTGGTCCTTAGCGAAAATCATCCAAGAATCTTGTGGGCCCTGGCAGGCCGGCCCGTGGTACCCTGGTTTCCACTGTGCCGACAGTAGCCCCCGGGCCCGCGATGGGCACGCCGAGGCCCATGGACGAAAGCGAAGCGTCGAGGGGCCAAAGATGCCTGACAGGGCCGCGACACATGGAGTGCAGCGGTTGCACCCGCGGCCACGATCTCCTCGGCTCCAACGGGCGACGTGGCGGGGCCCGCCACGACTCGGGAGCCGGTCAATAAAGCCTGGGCGCGCGCGCAGCGCCCATTACTTCTCCCATAACTCCTCCGCAAACTTCTCCCCACGCCTCCAATCTCTCCAGAGCGCTCCAACCCCAGAGTATTCTTCTTCTTCTCCGGTCGACCGATGGCGCCCAAGAAAGCAGCCACCGACTTGAAGGGCAAGGCCACAGCGCAGGCGAGCACGTCTGCGGCGATGGCGCGCGCCGCTGCCCTCGAGGGAGCACTGCCGCGGACGCGTGTCACCGCGGCGACGATAGCGACGGTGCGCCACCTGGCGGCGGCGAAAACCAACGAGCACGGCGCCACCGAAATGAGGCCGGCTGGCAGCAGGCTCACCGAGACGTTCTACCCCATCTTCCTCCACACTCTCTACGCCGGCCTGGTGCCACCATTCTCCGACTTCCTCCTGGCGATCTTGGAGGTGTACCAGATCCAACTTCTTCATCTTCATCCCAACTCCATCCTCATCCTCGCCATCTTCGCCCACTTCTGCGAGGCCTATATTGGCATTCGTCCCTCGGTGGCGCTCTTCCGCAGCTTCTACTCTCTTCGAAACTCCGCCCAGGGCGAGCGGCTTGGGTGCGTCTCCTTCCGCATCGCCGACGCCAGGAGCGAGAACTACATCCCCATCGCCTGGTGCGGTGAGGACGCCATCACCAAGGTGACGAAGAAGGTGGATAAGTTCCGCGAGAAGTGGCTCTTCGTCGACGCTACGGCCACACACCCTCTCCTGGAGGTGCCTGAGGGGCCGCCGAGGAAGTGGGCGCGCTGGGCGAGTGCGGACTTCAGGGGCTCGAGGCTTGACGCGGTGTACGAGTGCATCCGTCGCATCCGCGAGGCAGGGGTCACCGGCCAGATGGTGGCGAAGGACTTCACGAGGCGCCGGATCGCCCCCCTCCAACGGCACGCCGAGCCGGTGTGGCGATACGACGGCAAGGAGGACGCAATGCGCCTGAGCAGGGATGGCTTCGCGCCTGAGGTGCTACGCCAGATCATGGGCGTCCTCTTCACGACGTCAGAGATCCCGTCCGCCAAGAAGGAGGCGGCCAAGCCGCTCATTGTCTTCGCCGAGGAGAGCATCGAGGAGCAGCGCGCGCGCATGCCCACGTTCGACGAGTGGGGGATTGTGCCCACGGGGCACAGCGGGCCTCGCACTAACCCGTGGGCGGCGGAGCCGGAGTACTTGGACGAGCCTCCGGAGCCAGAGGAGGTGGAGGGGTCCGCCGAGGAGGAGGCCTCGAGAAGCGAGGAACCCCTCAGCGAGGACGAGGCTTCGAGGGGCATTGGCCCCGTTGGTGAGGACATCGGCTCCTCAAAGAGCGTTCACGCTGAGGTGGACCTCCAGGTGCTGTCCTCCGGCGACGAAGAGGACGCCTTCCGCGTCGTCCGCTCCCAGCACGCCGAAGGGGAGGGGGAGACGAGCGGCGGCAGGAGTGGGCGCTGCGAACCCCGCTCCAAGGCCGTCCACGACAGGAGGGCCGCAGCCGCGAGGAACACCCCTCGCGCGGAGACAGGAGCTGCTCGGGAGGAGGCCGGAGCAAACCACACCCAGCCACCCAAGGCGAAGAAGAGGGTGTGGGTGATGGCCGGCGAGTAAGTCTTTGATCTTTCTTTTTCCCTCGACATTTTGTCTGAGAAAAACTCCTTGATGGATCTCCAACTTGGCTTCCTTTTCAGGCAGCCTGCGGAGCCAAAGAGGCGGCGGCTCGGCAAAGCTGGAGAGACCACCAGCGTCGCTGCGGAGACGCCTGCGGCTGGCGAGCCGCAGCAAATAGTTGTTCCTCCCGCGGTCGAACACCGCGCGGAGGCGGTGGTGGCCGAGGAGGCCATGCTGTCGCCAATCCGGGCGGTGACCCCTCCCGCGGTCGAGCACCGCGTGGAGGAGGAGACCGTAGAGGCGGCACCGTCGCCAACCAGGGCGGCGACCCCTCCCGTCCAGCAGGGGACGGAGGAGGAGAGGGTGGATGAGGACATTGTCGTGGAGCCGCCTCCAGAGGAGGAGGCCTCCTCGAGAAGGGCTGACGCGCCCGAGGCCGCGGCGGACGTGGTCGTTGCAGAGGGGGCCGGGGGCGCCCCTGAGGAGCAGGAGGCGGTGGTGCCGCCGGAGCCCACCGGTGTTGAAGCTGAGCGCGAGAGGGCGCCCAGCCCCCAGAGGGCAACCGAAGCGAGCGCCGAGGAAGGCGCCCCCACAAGCCCCCGGATCGCACCAGAGGCGGTCGTGGGCCCGAGGCAGGAGGCCCCGGGCGCCTCGACAAGGATCGAGGACTCCGCGCCCGGCAGTGGCGCGGGAGTCTCCTTGGCGCTGCAAACGCCGCGGCGCCAAGCAGCCCATCGCCGGATCGTCCTCAACCGGGCGCGGCGGGCGCTCGACGGGCTGGAGGAGCAGCTCGCCAAGGAAGAAGATGCCCTGGCGGAGGAAAGGGCAAGGCTCGGCGAGGCCTGGACCCTTCTCCACGAGAGGGTGGAGATGTGCCGCCGGCAGGACGCGGCGGCAAAGGCGGCGCGCGAGGAAGCGATCCGCTTCGCCAAAGAAACCCGCGACAGTGTCAAGCGGGAGGCGCAGGAGGTGATGGACGAGCTCGGCGCCGCCAGGGAGGCGCTCGAGGCGGAGACCGCCTCCAAGCACGACGAGTTAGCGGCCGCGAAACAGAAGTTTGCTGCTGACTCCGAGGCCGCCAAGGCCAGCCTGAAAGAGCTCCGCGAGCTGCAAGATGCCCGCGAGGGGCAGCTAGCGCTCCGCGAGGCGGAGTTGGAGCGACGTGAGGAGGAGCTCACCCTCCGCGAGAAAGAGCAGCTCAGGCGCGAGGAGCAGGTCCAGCTGCTCGAGAAGGACCAGGCCACCCGCGAGGGGCAGCTGCAGGAGCGTGAGGGTCGGGTGGCCGCCGACGAGGCCAACCTCACGGCGGAGCAGAAGAGGCTCCAAGAAGAGGCTGACCTCAAGGTCAAACTCGTCCGCGAAGGCCTCTCCAAGGAGTATGACGAGAAGGTCGCGAAGCACGAGGACCGCCTCAAGACCAAGCGCAAGGAGCTCGAGAAGCGCATCAAGGAGCTTGAGCAGGAGGAGAAGCGGTTGACCTCTTGCCTCGAGGTCTCTCGGGAGGCCCAGGCGCGCGCTGAGGGAAACGCCTTCGCCTTGGAGAGGGACCTGAATGAGCTCCGGCAGCAGGTGGGGCCTGCCGCGGCTCTGGCGGAGCAAGCACGGGACCAGCGCCAGGTTGACCGGTTCATGACGCGCCAGCGCCAGAGCATTCTCCAGAGCTTGGTGAGCCGCGTGCGCGCGGTTGGGAGAGATCTGAGGATCGACGTCCCCTCCTTCTCCGCGGCGACCGACGACGAAACCTCGTATTCGCACTTCTTCGAGCAGTTCCTGGGAAAGCTTGAAGGGGTCGCGAAGAGCTTTGACAAGCGTGTCGTGGAGGAGAGTCGCGACCTTCTTGTCGTCGCCGTCACCAACGTCTTCAGCAACCTCGTGAGGCTCCAGCCCTAGCTTGATCTTGAGGACGTGATGGCGCCGCCGTGCGCCATCAGCGACAAGGCGCGGGAGACCGCCACGCAGGCCGCCGACGCGTTCGCCAAGAAATTTGACCAAGTGGTGATCGAAGGCGACGACGAGGATGCCCTGGAAGAGGCGGAAACCGCCGTGGACCAGGCAGGCACCTCAGGAGGCGCGACGGCTTGAGCTCCTTGCCTGTAGCTGGACGTGCGGAGGGCACATTTATCTTAGCCATTTTGATTGTAAACTTTGTAAGAACTTGTCAAGTTATATTGGTGTGCTTGCGTATGTCCCTCAGGAAGCCTTTGTCTTTTCCCTTCATGTCTTTTTCGCTCTACGTCTTAGGACCCTCTCTTAGCGCTACACCACCGCCGCTTCGGTATGTGCGAGTCAGTGCTCCACAAGTCCGGGGGGTGCGTGAGGCCTCAAGAAGTAAGAGCTCCGCGAAGCGCGATGCTTGGGGCCCCCTTTGACGTGCAAGCAGCCCATGAGGCGTGGGAGAGAGAAAAGAGACTCGAGGGGCAAAAACCAGCAAGAGGAAATTCGACCAAGTTTTTGTACTTAGCTTAGGGAGGCATTCTGCCTTGGAGAGGGTGTTGGTTCCCTGGCGAGATGTTTTTGCCTTGACGTTGCCTGAGGCCTGGAGGGCCTGTTTTTCTGCACTTGGAGAGATAGGCATACCCACAAGCAATAGATAGCTAGATAACTTGTGCTCGTAGGTTCCTTCATGTGTGTCTCACGAGGAGAACAAGCACCAAGGTTTTGGTGATCCTTGGTGAGTTGACGTGCGCGGGAGCTGACCCATGAGTTCAGAGCTCCTTGGGAGTTGACATGCATGAGAGCCGATCCGCAAGTTCAGAGCTCGGATCCCTTGGGTTTAAGGCGCTGCCGGGATGCTCCCGTGGCATGGCACCCTGCTAGCCCCCGCTCGTGAGATACACAGGAGGGATCATACGAGCGAAAATAAATAGCAATAACAGCTTTGCTGAAGCCGCAAAACATGCTGGCGCGATGCGCAAAGGTTCAGAATGACCTGAAATAGGTGTTCATTACACTGGCGTGGCCAGGAGTTTTTCTTCTTTGATGATGAAGTTTTGCTTCTCTGGGGGCGCGTTTCCCTACTTAGGAGGCGGGTTGGCGCCAATGGTGACACAAGCCCCCGAGCCGCTTGCCTCCAGAGATACCTGCCTTGTCGCGGCTTTCTCCTGAGAGAAAAGCTGCTTCTTCGCGGGGGGCCTCGGGAGGGGTTCCTCATCCTTGTCAGCGGGTGACGCTACTGCGGCAGCCTTGTAGGCCGCTTGCGCAGCGTACAGGGCATCCGAGACCACGCCGCGGATGACAATGGTGCCACCCGAGCCAGGGAGCTTGACGAGGTTGTAGGCGTGGTGGGTCACCGCCATGAATTTGGCGAGGGCGGGGTAGCCGAGTATGGCGTTGTAGGGCAGGCCGATGTGCGCGACGTCGAAGTCGATCAGCTCGGTGCGGTAGTTGGCCTGGGTACCGAAAGTGACGGGGAGCCTCACCTGCCCCAAAGGGGTGGTGAGACCCTTTGTCACCCCCGAGAAGGGCCTGGTGGGCATGAACCGCTCGTAGGGCACCTGCAGCTTCTCGAATGTCTCAACGGAGATGACGTTGAGGCCAGCACCCCCATCAATGAGCGTCTTAGAGACGGCGATGTTGTTGATGGTGGGGGTGCAGACCAACGGGATGGTGCCAACGGTTGAAGTGGACTTGGGGTGGTCGCCGGAGTCGAAAGTAATGGGGCACTGGGACCACTTGAGGGGCCTGGAGGCCTCGACTCCAGGAAGGGCTGCTGCGACCTCACGAGCGAGTTGCTTGAAGTGGCGGTTGGAGCAAGGGGCCTGAGCCCCGCCGAGGATACAAGCGGCCCCACGAGGCACCTGGTAGCCCTCGTCAGCCTCGGCAGGCAGGTTGTCATTTGCGGGCTGGGCAGCGTTGGCCTGAGGGTTCTGCTGGTAATTGTCGTTGTAGTTGTTGTTCCAGCGTCGCCCTCTGCGGCCGCTGCGGCCTCCGCCGCGGCCTCCGCGGCCTCCGTTTGCCTCGCGAGCCTTGCGAGCCTCGCGAAGCCTCTTGATGTCGAAGCAGTCCTCGGTGGCGTGAGAGTGCCTGTTATGGTAGATGCAGAAGGGACGATCATCCTTCTTCTCAGGTCCTGCGGCTGGAGTGGCAGCTTGGCGAGACTGCTTGGCGTCAGGCTCTGCCGCGAGGACCGCAGTAGTCTTGCGCTTCTCGGAGGATTTCTTCTTCTTGGACCCCTCGGTGGGGTCCCCTGGCTCGTTCTTGACGAACAAGCGGCCCTCTTCAGCCTTGGCGCACTTGTCCGCCAAGTCGAAAAGCTTGACGACGGTGGTGATGTTGTCGTGGATGCCGAGCTTCTCGAGCATCCGCACGTCTGTGACCCCAGCCTGGAAAGCCGAAATGACCTGTGCGTTGGTGGCATTGGGGATCTTGTTGCGCACTTGGCTGAAGCGCTGGATGTACTTGCGGAGGGTCTCGCCGGGCTTCTGACGCACGGCGCGGAGGTCGTTGTAGGTGAGGCCGTGCTCGTACGTGCCCTTGAAGTTGGCGACGAAACACCGGCAGAGCTCCTCCCAGGTGTTGATGGATTCGGCGGGGAGGTTGGTGAGCCATGAGGACGCGGAGTCCTTGAGGGCCATGGGGAACCAGTTCGCCATGACCTTGTCGTCGCCCCCGGCGGCCTGGATGGCCAGAGAGTAGAGCTGCAGGAACTCCAGGGGGTTGTTCTTGCCGTCGTAGCGCGGAGGGAGGTCTGGCCTGAACTTGACCGGCCAGACGACGCGACGGAGGCTGCGAGTGAACGCGGCCATCGTGCCGTAGGTGACCGTGCCGTTGGCAAGGGTGGCGCGGAGGTGGCGCCCGGCAGTGGCGACGTCCTGTACGGCGCGATTGCGGCGTTCCTGCCCGCGCTCGATGCTCACGCGTGCATCCTCAGGGGCTCGCTGCACGATTTGGCAGTCATGCGGCGACGACGTGTGCGATGCAGCGCGGTCGTCGCGAGGAGGAGCCCCCGCTGGAGCAGGTTGCGGTGCAACCGGTGGAGCTGGAGCAGGTGCGGGCTGACGAGGAGGCGCGGGAGGTGCGCCGTGCGCCACGTCCCCCACGAGCGCAGAAGGAACCAGGGAACGAGACGGTGCGGGTGCCGCGGCGCGAGCGGCGCCGATGACCTCGGCAACGCGGTTGAGCCAGGCCTCCTGAGCCGCCGGCGTGGGGCGGTACTGCAGCAGCTCCTGCGCCATGAGGAGCGCAGTCGCCGGGCTGGGCGCAGGGCGGCCCAGCGAGGAGGCAGCACGGTCCCGCGACGGGGGCAGGGAGGAGGCCTCCTCTTCGCCGAGGTCGTCCTCAGCGTGGTCGATGTCGTCGTCGTCCGGGTGCTCGACGCGGGGCTCGGGGTCGACACGGCGCTCCGGAGCAGAGCTCCCACGCGGGCGGCCACGTGAGCGGCCTGCGGGAGCGGTGGCGGCACTAGCCGCCCGGCGAGCGAGACGTTCGGCACGAGAACCAGCCATGGCTGTGTCGAGGATGAAGACGCGCCTCAGCCCCCTACCTGGCGCGCCAAATGTCGGAGAACTGTCCCAGGAACTGGGGGTGTCTCGAGAAGGATCGAGTAAGGGGCTGAACACGGAGTCAAACAACCCTCAACGTGCTCCGGCGACGGTGCTCATCGGACTCGCTGCGGTACAGCACTACAGAAAGGAAACACTCGGTCTTACCCAGGTTCAGGGCCCTCTTGTGGAGGTAAAACCCCTACGTCCTGCTTCTGTGTATTGCACTGCTTGGAGAGTTCACAGTACACGGAGAGCTTGCCGAGCTCGAGGTGGCTAACAATGGCTACTAGCTACTCTTCAGATCTAGGGTCTGGGCTCAGGATTCTTGGGCCAAACCTAGTGAAGAGTCCAACCCTTTGCTTGGGCGTGCCCCTCCTCCTTTTATAGGCGTCTTGGACCTCTTCCGCCCAAACATTTGGGCGGGAAGGGTTACCACATCGCGACGATGGAGGAGGCGCGGTGCATGATAAAGGTGAAGTCCACCATAAAGGTAAAGCTCATGGACGCGGTCCACGGCAGGGGAACGGCGTCACCAAAGCTGAAAAGGGGCACCGACCAGCTGGACGGTGGGCTGGCGCTTGCCGAGGTGGGAGGTGACCCACGGTGACGTCGTCCTTGGAGCGTAGCTGCAGACTGTTCCCTTGTCACCAAAGAGGCAATACTCGTTGTCCGCTTTGCTTGGCTCCGCTTTGTTGACTGCTTTATACATGGAAACGGCAACTGCTGCGTCGTCGTCATCGCGCGTAGGCACGCGCGTCACTCTGCACATGGCGCAGAGCCCATGTACGCTCTGCCGCGGGGACAGAGATGGCTTCACGAGGAAGGCGCTTCGCGAGGCGAAAAGCCTCGCCAAGCCCTTCAGCTTGGTCTTCAGCAGAATTGCGGGCGGCGTCGGAGACGCCTTGTCGAGGAGCGATCCCTCGCCAAGGGAGAGAATGCCTTGGCGAGGAGAAAAACCCTTCGCGAGGGGAAAAATCCTCGCGGAGCTCGCCAGGCTTGGAGAGCCTGGTCCTTAGCGAAAATCATCCAAGAATCTTGTGGGCCCTGGCAGGCCGGCCCGTGGTACCCTGGTTTCCACTGTGCCGACAATTGCCACCAAATTTAGTGAACAAGGAAGGGACATTCCACTCCAACGGGTGAAGATCGTCGACGAAAGGTATAACATCCCAAACCTTCTCCCACCTTGCATCACTTGTTAGCCAAGCTATTTGTGTTTATCTTACCTATTGAGACTAGCTCATCTATGATTGATTGGGCTTTGCACACTTGATACCTCGTTGTGTTCCGAGCAAACCTTGTATGCGCTAGTTGATATAGTTCTTGTTCGCAAGCAAGTAAGAGGCAAAAGACAAATAGCAAAAAGAGAATAGACAAAGAATCATAAAAATGAGAAAATAAAATAAAAGAGCCTCAATGACTTATCTCTCATAGTAGACGCGCAAGCTCGATGAAAATTTTAGGTGGTGTCTTTATGCAAATCTTGTAGCCCACCAATATTTTGCAATCGAGTTGGTTTCTCTTGTACTTGTGCAACTTGAGCTTTAGTCTTCGCTAGGTCCATCACTAGCTCATCTTTGGTTGCACGAGTCCTACTTTTCAAAGCATGTGTTTGTATGAGCTCCACTCATATCCTTTTGAGATCGACTTGTTTTGCTTTGTGGTCATTGTGGTTCTCTACTTGCCATTACAATATCTTGGTTTCCGGTTGTTCCATTTGCTTTTCACATTCCATACCTATCCACCCATAAGCCGTGTGTATTTTGGAGTTTGCGTTTGGACATTTGAACACAAGGCTCCTTACTTTGTGCGTTGTTGCCCTTGGTCATCCACGACGTCCAATACTATCATCAAGGTGAGATTGTGTTCTAGTTTCCTTCCACTTCATATATACACTTGTCTTGTGAGTGATCATGTCTAGTGAGAGCGGAGTATACTATGGAGGCCATGATGATGACGAGACGATGAGCTACACCGACCACGACGCTACAAGCATAGAAGACATGGGGAACGGCTCCTACACCGACAATGAACCCCATGACACAATGGAGCACTACACCGACCCCGACTCCACGAGCTTCCACGACATGATGGAGCACTCCTACGACTACAACTCCGACGTCTTGATGGAGCACTACATCGACAACGACACCTCAAGCATGATGGCGAGCTTCGACGACAACGACCTCCCGTGCATGAGTGGCTACACCGACTACTCCTTCGACAACATGCAAGAGGAGATGGACGATGGTGCTACCGTCCACAAGGTCTACTACCCCAAGCTTGCAAGAGGTGCCACTTACGACCCATCAAGCCCAAGACGGAGCAACATGAGGACCACCATGAGGTCATGCTATCAAGCTCCATCACCATCACGACAGCGCCCCAAGGAGGACATCACCAACATCGCCAAGGTCGTCAAGCATGGACAATCTTCATCAAGACGGCGACCCAAGAAGGATACCAAGATGACTCCCAACTACGCCAAGCTTGAAGCCGAGATCGACACACTCGCCCAGCTTCGCCATACTTCTCCAAGCCCAAGACGGAGCCGCAAGTCAAGGTCGCCAAGGCACCCAAAGTAGTTTCGACGACACCCCTCCCCACAAGAACGTCATCGACGACACATGGAGGAATCAAGACCGTCGCATCATATGGTGTCTCCTCCTCATGCCACCACCAACATGGCGCCCATGAGAAGCTCAAGCTCCAAGAAGGTCAAGAAAGCCCCCATTCACATGGCGCCCAAGCTCAAGTCAATGTCGACGAAGGATGACCCTCATCATACGGTGTCTCTTCCTCGTGCCACCACCAAAAGGGCGTCCAAGAGAAGTTCACGCCACAAGAAGGACAAGGACATCCTCGCCAAACTCATGACAAAAACGGACACCTTCCGCAAGGAGCTCCATGAAGACATCAACAATTGCAAGTCCTTCGGAGACACTTCTACGAGCATATGGCCAACTACACTTGAAGATGGAGGAAGACAAGGCCCCATATATGATGATGATGCCGGATTGAGCCTACTTCCACCTCTACACCAAGATGAAGACCTCCTATGCCCTATGTGCAATGGCCATGATCACATCATGTGGGATTGCCCCAAGAGCCAAGACACGATGGATCAAGATGGCGAGAAGATGGTCGAGCATGGGATTTTCCCTTCGACCAAGGAGGCGAGCATGGAGGATGCAACCACTATGGACGTCGAGTCAAGTGGAGAAGTCGACCATGGGATGTTCCCTTCGGCAAAGGAGTTGAGTGATGATGCCCATCCTATGGCATTCATCTTTGGAGGCGACATGGTTGAGGAGGTTGAGCATGGGAGTTTCCCTTCAACCAAGGAGGCGTTTGGAGTTGAGAACATCGAGCCTATCCCTATGAGCTTGATTGATGAGGTTGTACCAATCCCATGTAAGCATGAGAGCCACCTAGCCCACTTGAGTGAGAGTGCAAGTGAGTTGAGTGCCTCCACCATATGTGAGATTGAGTGCTTCCACTTTAAGGGAATGAGTGACACCGCTTGAGTTGCGAGAGGTAGTTGATAGGTCAAGTGAGGCCATTTCGCTTTATAACAACTTACCCTCTACCTCTAGTGTATTCTCTCATGTTTTGCTAGGTTCCATGGATGAAGACACGCCAAGCCTCGACATTGTAGCAACCTTGCCTTTTAAAAATGGCCAAGATCCCTGTGTTCTGTGCTAGTCCCTGGATCGAATAGCTAGCACCACAGTTCAAGATGTAATATCATGCCAATGCGTCAAATATCTATTACATCGAAGATCCAGAAAAGTAAAACATTACACGTTGCATAGCACAAGGCTAGCATATTACAGAACTCAGCAGCGGAAAACATATAATAGCATGGAGTCCTCATCATCTTCATGTGCCACAGGCAGACATGTTGGTTGCAGACTCGAAACCTATAGCGTTCCTTACTCATCGTCAAACGAACCTGCAATGATAAAAGCGTTGCAGCCAAAAATTGGTCAGAACCATTTGAATGGATCTGGCAAATGATACTTGTGGACTCATAAAGGAAAACTTCTAACATCTACATGCATATCTGGCTGGTGGAGTTGAAAGGCTCTTGCGCAAAGCAATATTTGTCCTATACTTGTAAAACATTTATTTTGAAACCAACTATTAATGAGATAAACATGGCATGAAAACCAGTATCTCTTCTACCCTTGTTCACCCATCAACTTTTATTCTGAAATTGGAATGAATGAGATTCTTTTGTCGACCACCTTGCTTAGTTACTCAAATTGTCCATAACCGGGGACACGGCTAAGATCTTAGTTTTATTTACTCTCGAGAGTTTGTGGCACTTTCCCCACTAGACTCGATCAACCCATTCCATCCTTAACCCTCATTTAGTGAAAAGGAAAGAAGAAGACCAAGACGAGACCTTTCAGAAGCATTTTTCCCAACCCAACGGCTTGACCCGTTCCACCTACAACCCCTACATCAGCTTGTCAAGCCGGGTCGAGTCCACACAACATACTTAGTCAAGACAGAGCCCATATGACTAGTGGCTGCACTGGAAGTAAGCTAGACACGGAGTGACATGAAATCTCGAGGCCCTGGGTGGCGAGCACAAGTGCACGTACTCAGGTACCCGCAGAACTGGGCCTGAGCAGCCACTCAACTTTGAACCACCAATAGAGCAACTCCAAATCCACCCAGGCGATTCATTAATTTAGTAGATTTTCCTTAACTCATATAACAACAAAACAAGTCATTTTTGCAGCAAGCCAATCTACTAAATTAATATAGGTCACTAGTCAGCTAATTCATGTGGCTAGCCTAACAGGTTTGCATAGCATATAAATTTTAATAAAAACAACCTATCATGCATGCTACTGTAAAATAGTCTACAATGCAATATAGTAAAATAGTAGGTCATTTATGCTGGAGTATCACTTGCCTTTTGAAACTTGTCGTTGCTCACACACTCTTTTCAACGTAAGTCGTATCTCTCCGTTCAATCTATACAGTACAAACAGATAACAATCAACAAACAATACAACAATCAAGTAATACAAACATAAGAGCAAACATGGATAAAACACAAGGGTAAATAGGTTGATGGTCTTGGTTTTAATACTTGATTCAATATGCAAAAAGAATCATCAATGCATTAGGTTTTGTGGGTTTCCATTGAGGGTCAAAGGATGGTCTAAGGTCAAGAATAGGTTTTATGGGTGGCTCAAAGATTCTAAGGGTTGGTTTTGATCTCTTTGGATAGAAGCAGTTATTTGGGTATTTTTCTAATAAGAAAACAATTTAAAAGGATTTATAGAATTTAAACTATAACAAAAATACTCAAATTGAGTCTATGATTTTTAAATCAACAAATATTGCTCAAAAATATTTTATAATAGATAAACTATATTATACATATCTCAAGGTTTCTAAAACTATTTTTCTTGCAATTTTTAGACTTATAGAAATAAAGTTATGTTAAAATTAATCAAATACAACATTTGAAAATTAAATAATTTTAAATTGGCCAAAACAGAGAACTAACAGTTTTAAAATAATCTACAGGTCAAGAGGTTTTCAAAAATATAAAGTTTGTTAAATTTGGCCGAACCATTAAAAATATATGATGGTTTTAAGGTTCAGGGGCTTTTCTGCAAAACTGCCAAATTAAATCAATTTGGCCGAATTTACAGAAAATGGGGCTGATGTGGATGCTGACTGGACTTGACGTGGCGCTGACTGTGCGCTGACTGGGCGTGCTCGGACTGGACGGTACCGGTTCGGTAAAGGAATTAAAAGGCAGCCGTTGGATTTAGATCCAACGGTCCAGATCTAAACGGGGGTGGCCGGCCGGAGTTAGGGTTCCGGCGGGCGGTGGCGGACGGCGGCGACGCGTCGGCATGGGGCGTTCCCGGCGTTCTAGAGTGCTCCAGGACGCGCGGATTGTACCTGGACGATCAGCGCGGCGAGGCGAACACTATGGCGAAGTGGTGGTCGACGGTGAGCTCTCCTCCGTCGGCGATTGCTCGTCGGAGACACGGGTGGCGGCGGCTCCGTTCGGTTGAACACGTGCGCGACGATCTGGAGACGGAAAAATTAGGCGATGTTGTCCAGGAGATGCGCAACGAAGAGGAGAAGCAAATGGGGGAGAATAGAGGAGCTGGGGTCGTCGGAATCGACCGGAGCTTTGAGCTCTCACCGGCGGCGATGGCGGGACGGCGAGATCGATCCTGGGCAGCCTGGCGGCGTGGTGTTAGGGTTTTTGGGGGCAAAACGATGCGGGGCTCGGGGGGCTTATAAGGACGCGAGAGAGGGAAACAAATCCCGTGAAAATCGATCGGATTTGGACGATGAACGGCATCGTATCTCGGCCGGTTCCTTGCGTGCGCAGGAGGTTGATGGGGATGACGTCAGCGCTTGCGTCATGGCGGGTCCTGCCGGTCAGAGAGAGAAGAAATAGAGAGGAGGGAGAGAGGTCGGTTCGGGATGGTGCTGGGCCGATTCTGGGCCTGCTCGGGCTGGTGCTGTCTGTTTTTTTTTAAACAAAGCTTTTTCCTTTTTCTTTTCTCTGTTTTCTTTTATAACTTTTGAAAATATACTCCAAATCAAGTGAAATAAATTTGTAAGAATTTGTAAAATTCAGGATAATCATTTTGGGACATTTGGCAACCTTTTCCAAAATATTTTATTTTGAAATAGAAACAAATATTACATAAATGCATAATTGACATGTTTATGTCATTTTAAATAAATAGGGTTTTATAAATTCTTTTTGAACTCAATTAAAATCCAGAAAAAAATAGTATGAGTATTATTATCCAACAATTATAAACTCAATAAAATAATTTGTGGCAAAGCTTTTCATTTAAATAGAAATTTGATAAATCCTTTTAAATACAAACACCCATTAATTATGGGCTTGTTCAAATATTTTGCCAAAATGGTTTAAATAAAACCCAGGAACAAATAATATTGTTTTTCATGCTAGAAAGTAATGAAATCAATTTTCATAATTTAAACAAATATTGACAAAATCATTTTAAATACTTTGAAACCATTTCTAAATTATTTGTAGAAATTAAATAATTATAAAGTCATATTTGAAAGCTTTATAAGAATAAGTTTATGAACTCCTTTTGTTTCCAATAAAAACCATAAAATATTATGAGTAATATCATTCAAAATAATTACTCATTTTTCATAATAAAATAATTTAGTTTAAATTCATTTTATAAAAGAGAGTTTGGGAAAACCATTTAAATACCAATACCCATTTAATCTTGGGCTTTATAAATATCAAAATATTTATTTAATTTCCAAAACCTGAAATTTGAAAATAGAAGGTAAAGGAATATTTAAAATAAAATACCCTTGGAGATTCAAAATATCCTTTCAAAGTGTTTTTCTTGTTTTTTGGAGACTTCTTTATCTAATAATAAAAGTTTTAATTTTTGTGATTTTAAAACATTCCAAAGTTTTGGATGTCACAAAAAGCAAATAAATAACAAGTAAATAAAAGAGTGCCACAATAATTGCAGTAAATAGCCCAATCCTTTTAAGCTCAAAGGACAGGCCGGTTGTTTTACTTATGATGATTAAAATGTTCTCGAGGACACATGGGAATTTCTGCCTAGCCATTTTCATTGTGCGCCATTGGTTAATCTTCAATGTTTTGATAAGGTGTTGTGTAGGTGAACCTATGCTAATGCACCGCCCTTGCTTGGACAAGTACATACTTGCGATTAAACCCCTTGCAAGATTCCGCAACTACAAGAAAATAATTAAGATAAAAACCTAACCACAACCTTAAAATCCGAGATCCTACACTCCCTAGTGCACTAGTTTGCGAATTGGGGTTTAGGCTTCTGTCACTCCGGCAACCCTCACCATAAGCAAACTAAACACACCATGCATTCCCCTAGTCCCTTAAAGGTGAAGTATCATGTAGTCGACGTTCACACGATACCACTAGAGTAATAACACCACAAGCTTTATCAAACCATTAAATATTACTCAACATTATGCAATTACTAGCAACTAGGCTTTCCCCATGTCCTCCAGAACCAAATGAACTACTCACAAGACATCATATATATCATGATTAGAGGTGATATGAATATGGGCAACAATCTGATTGTAACAATAATTCACCGATAAAACTCACAAGCATCAACTACAAGAGGTAATAGATTGCTACTAATGAAGAGTTGGGTGGTGCCCCAAGCGAAGGCGGAGATGTAGCAAGCAGCAGTTTTCCGTCGATATCGAACCGAGGTTTATCGAACCAGTAGGACCTTGAAATCAACAACAAGTGAATGTTGAAGATCTCTGGCGCTTAATCTTCAACAGACGTGGACCTGCACACACTCAACCAAAATACTTTTTCCCCAACGGCGGAAAGGTTGTCAATTTCCGGTCTTGCAGAAAACAAAGTGGTTAATTGTATAGTGAAATAGATGAATTGTGAAAATGGACCAGAGGAGTAATGATGGTAAAAAGTGATGAATAAAGGTTGCAATCAATGTAAAAAGATGGACCGGGGGCCATGGGTTCACTAGTGGAGTCTCTCAAGTAAATAGAACATTCATATGATGGGTAAACAAATTACAGCTGGGCAATTGACAAGATTATAACATAAACTTAATCTAGCTATGAAAGAGAACATGATAATATTTAAGTAGGCATCATGACAATGAACAAAGACCATTGAGTCTAACTGCATCTTTGTCTAAAAAGTCCACCGTGGATCGCTATCCAGCCTGTCATCCATCGGTATTAAGTTGCAAGCAAGAGACATTTGCATTAAGTAAAGCGCATGAAGTAAGCAATATTAAATATCAAAATAGACTTTAACACTGATAACCCACAAGTGTAGGGGATCGTTTGTAGCCTTTTTGATAAATAAGAGTGTCGAACCCAACGAGGAGCTAAAGGTAGGATTAATATTCTCTCAAGTTCTATCAACCATTGACACAACTCTACGCACACCAAACGTTTGCTCTATCTAGGAAATAAAACTATAGGAATAAAACGGGTATGAAAGGATGGTTTTGCAATATAATAAAGAACAAGAAGATAAAAGTTAGTTGCTGCAGCAATAAAGTATACTAAAAGACCATAAATAACAGAACCATGTGTGGAAAAGTGGTGGAAGGCGTGGCGGAATTGTTCATAATTAATTAGTGAAGTTATTCGGTTCATCGTCTTCGATGCAGTTTTCTATGTGAGAGAGGCAAAGCATACACGTTCTCAACTACTTGTGATTACATGTACTATATGATTGGAACATTAGCAAGCATCCGCAACTACTAACATTCATTAAGGTAAAAACCCAACCATAGCATTAAGTTCATAAGGTCCTCTTTATCCCATACAATGTCAAAAACCGGGATGGGGCTTAGGTTTCTGTCACTCCGGCAGCCCTACCCCCCGGCCTCCTTCACATACTACAAACCCTATGATGTTATCCATGCGCGCAAGTATATAATGGGCACCATAGGACTGTACCATATCAACATACAACTCGAATCAACCAAATACATTCAATAATTCAACCATAAGACAACAAGGAACTACATAAACATGACATAGATCATAGGATAATATTTTATAGCATCAAACACCATGTTTACATAGGGGATTACAGAGGTTTGTGAGAGAGTGGACCTGTAGCTATGAGGAATTGGCGATGGATGGCGGTGAAGGCGGCGGCCATGGAGGAAAGGGCAAGGCGGAGGCGGCGCGGGCGGCCGGCGGCGGCGGCCGGCCGCCAAGGGGGAGCGCCGCCCCCTAACCCCCTTCCTCCATGACTTCTTGGTGTTGTAGAGGAGCCCTCCCCTTGTAGATGAGGATCAAGGGGGAGGCAAATTCGTGGCTTTTGGTGGCTGCCCCCAAAACTAGGGTTTCCTCTCTTTATATAGGTGGAGGCAATGCTTCCCGGCCCTCCGATGGATGGCCCCTTGATCCAATGGCTCTTGGGAACCTCTAGAACCTTCCTAGGGACCCCTCATATCCTTAATGAGGTCCCAAAGTCGTGGCTTGGTCGAATCCTCCAAGTTTGGTAAGAGTTGGAGTCAATCACATCACCAACTTTCGGAATCCCGTAATCAGATATTTGGCCTTCAGTAAAACAGGGGATTCCCGGAGCTACGGACCTCCGATTGGCTGTTCTTGGGCTTAAATAAAGCTATGGAAATTTCCACAACGTTGCAGGCAAATTGATTTTCAGTTGACGTCGTCTTCTGGTCTCAAACTGTCAATCTCTGAAATCTGTGAGGAGGACAGATTTCAGGAAAGTCAGAGTCCACCTCCAACAAGGCTCCTTTTGCGTTTTTGCCAATTTCCAAGTGATTCCTACACATCAAAGTGTAAAACAAGAACATTGTGCACTTTTGCAACTATTAATAGGTTAGTCAAATTAAATCATAAACTTAGTATGAAAACAAGTGTCAAAGGTATAAAAGTGGCATGAAACAATCAAAAATTATAGATACGTTTGACACGTATCAACATCCCAAGCTTAATTCCTACTCGTCCTCGAGTAGGTAAATGATAACAAATAATTTTTGATGTTGAATGCTAGGATCATGTCTTCAACAAATGCATGACAATGCTATATAGATAATGAAACTTAAGCAATTGTGTTAGCTAATGAAAAGATAACGACGAACTAGGAGTTAATAATATGAAATTATAAACATTAACAAGATTATAATGATCATAATAAAGCATGGTAGAGTGGTCTCTCGCTTGCCCCTTTAGTAGAGCAAAACATAAATGCAGGGCACCTCTTGAGATATTAAACAGAGTCTAGGAGTAAAAAAAATTCAGAAATGATATAGAATCTCAAACATGCTCCACTCATTAAGACTTTGGGACAAAGCACATTATACTCAGAATGATAGCAATGCTCTATAAGATGGTGCTCAAAGAAGGATGACGACTCAACATAAACATAAAAGAAGGGCCCTTCGCAGAGGGAAGCAGGGATTAGTCATGTGCTAGAGCTTTTTATTTTTTATAGAACAGAAGTAAAACAATTTTGAGATATGCATGCTTTCGTCAACGATTTCACAGCAAAGAAACTAGCTAGTCCCCTATGACAAGCAAGGCTTTAGACTTGTGAGAGCAGCAGGTTTAGAGGAACGAGTACATTCCTCTTTCTCCTTGGTTTCACCACTATCCAATGTTTGAGCTATTTCTCAGATTTGCATTGTGTGGAGGAGAATGGTGAGTTATATTTATATTTTGCTTAAGCTGCTCTCGGGTTGATTCAAGTGAAGACGTAATCCATCGACACCGGGTGAAAGGGGGAAATGACCTTTGCTCGTCACAAGTTATATCTAGCTCTCTACTGCTCCCTCATGAGCTTAAAAACAGAGGCACAAAGGAGTATTTTGAATATTTTAAAGGTAGCACATGACAAATTTACTTGGAATGGCAAGAAATACCATGCATAGGTAGATATGGTGGACTCAGCTGGAATACTTTGGCTTAAGGAATTTGGATGCACGGATGGACCATTACACCAGTGCAAGTGGAGGCTAGCAAAAGATGGGAAAAGCGACCAAATTTGAGCATTACTGTCATAATCATGCTTTGCGACAAAATACTTAATGAATAAAACATAAGAGAGGTTCTTCAATTCTAAAGTACAATAAACCGTCAAGGCATAACAGACTGTATTTTAGTCTTTCAACATGTGTGAACATGTGCCAAGTCAATCCGAATAAATCTATGGAGGAGGATCCCACTTCACCATTCCACATTATGAACAAAATAACGCATGTTAACATCAAAATAACATATTATAACCTCTTAGCTAGTTGAGACTAACCATTAGAAAACATGAACTACGAAGCAACATTATACACACAGCATTTTAAGTTTAAACAAATAACTAACCAACCAAATAAAACTCCAATCAACTCTCAGAAAGGGTATAAATAAAAGATATAACAATCAGCTCATTATTGTGATGGTGCATGATGCTAACACAAAGATATAATAGATAATAAATTAAGATACAAACGCTCCAAGTTTATGCAAGTTTCTATGTTGCTCAAAAAACAAAGTTTGAAGGTTTGCAAACCGAGAGGTTGTTGATGTAGAGGGATGCAAAGGCATCCCCAAGCTTATGGTTTTGACCAATCTTGGATATTTCTCAATTTGATGTTCCTTCATTCCCTGTGAAAAACTTCAACACAAAAACTCTCCCATTCTTTTTCTACGGTTAGACATTAGTATACTAAAGATAACATTTCCAAAGTGCTGCCATTAAACTAAAACAAATTTTGTTTTCAAGTTACAGGGAGATTTCTTAAGTGGCCAAATTTAAAATAATGGATGAGATCCAAAAAGAATCAAATGAAAACGCAAAGAGGCCACTTTTGCAACAAAGTCAGAATCTGTCCAGAAAAACAGCAGCTGGAAAACATAATTTTTAAGTAAACTTAAACGTCTCTGAAATTTTCTCCAATTTTTGAGCGACAGAGATTAGTAGATACTTTCTCTGTAAAAATTTGTGACATTTCGAGCTTCCAGTAAAACATGAAAATCGGGCAGTGAACAGAAATATGAAAACAGAAAAAACCACTTTTAATTATGCATCAACTAAAACCAAATGGGTAAAACTTGGTACTTTATTTTTGGAAAACTAAAAGACAAGAGGGAAAAACAAAAACAAACGGAAAGTAAAAACAAACCGACGCTCCAAGAATAGCACATAATATGTAAAGCAATAAAAATATAGTACCACGGGTGAAAACTGATGATTGTCGATGTAAGAAGGGGATGCCTTGGGCATCCCCAAGCTTAGACGCTTGTGACTTCTGTATATTTCAGAGCAGGTCCATGGGACCCCCCCCCCCCCAATATTGAGCTTTTATCCCTTCTGATCTCCTTCCTTCATCACCTCGCTCTTGAATACTTAAAAACTTCCCTTCACACAAAACTTCTAATAAACTTCATTAGAGGGTTAGTTCTCAAACAAAATAATCCACCTTCAGTTCTCACTTAACAAATTAAATGAACTTGTTCCTAAACATTAGCTACTGCCACAAGATCTAAGTGATGTGCTCGGGATCAAAAGAAACTCCACTTTGCGCGTAAAAGAAGCGATGTAAGAAGAAAGACAACATCTGTCAAAAACAGAGCAGAATGTAAAGATGATTTTGTTCGGGATACTGGGACACCTCAAATCAGAAAACTTAAAACTAATGAAAGTTAGAAAAAACCCTGATTCTTATTGTAAAAAATTTGCAGACCCATATCACGTTCTGTGATTTTTTAGAATTTCGTATGGTGACAGACAGAAATCTGTTTCTGGACAGCAACTACAAAATTTAACTTTCCTCTCATTAGAGGCTATTCTTGGCACAAAAACCGAAACAAAAAGGATACAAGGGAGTTGCTACAGAGGCAACAACACCCAAACACAAAGAAAAACAAAAAAAACAGAAAGTAAAAATAAAATGGGTTGCCTCCCATGAGCGCTTTTCTTTAATGCCTTTTAGCTAGGCTTATTTTAATGATGCTCTCATAAGATTAAGAGTTGAAATAATAAGGAGAGCATCAAGGAGCAAATATCAAACACATTTAAATCTAACCCTCTTCCTATGCATAGGAATCTTGTAAGAAAATAAATCATTGAAACATAATGTGACTAGCATAAGAGGGCAAAACAAATGCAACTTCAAAACTTTCAACATAAAGAGAGGAGACTAAATACTATGAGATATTTAGAACCATGTTTTCCTCTCTCATAATAACTTTCAGTAGCATCATAAGCAAATTTTAATAATATAGCTGTCACAATAAAAATTCTTACAAAAGTCCACATGCATACAATTATTATATAAGGACAATATGAGTAATATAGATCATGAACGAGACAACCTGATATTTGTTGATGAATAAGAAGGGATGGCTCGGGCATCCCCAAGCTTAAATGGTTGTATCTTCTTGAATATGTTCTTGGGGTGCCCCTGGGCATCCCCAAGGTTGAGTTCTTGTACCTTATCGTTCGTCTCATATCACCATATTGATTCGATCTTATAGACTACATCCACATAAAACTTCACAAAACTCATTAGTAGGGTTAGTGCTCATTAAATAAAATCCACTCATGTCCAAGCATTGGCAAGTTGTAAGACCTCAATTCAATATTATCTACTGTATACTAATCAATTTATAACTTCTATTGATCAAATAAAGATTATAAACATCGAGTATAAGCACAATACTAAATAAAGACAACAATCTGTCAAAAACTGGACAGTCTGTGAAGATCGAATTTTTCGAGGCACTTCTGTAGCTCAAATCAGAAAACTCAAAACTAACGAAAGATAGATAAAAGTATCAGGCTTCTGTCTAAAAATATCAGAAAAAAGATAAAATTCTGGTGATTTTAGGAATTTCACGCAACAGGCGCACAGAATCTGTTTCTGGACAGCAAAGCAACAAACTTGCATCATAAATAAACTAGAGGTCATAAATACATTTTATTTTTATATTACAGTGGTATATACACAATATATACATTTTTAGCTGAGAAGCTTCCATGAAAAGATTTCTTTGGTTTCATAGGCATGAACACAAGTGTTCAAGGTCGACCCCCACTTAACCATTACTCATCTTTCCAATCACTTCTCTTTTTGAAAAAGTTTTAGATAACAAGTAGAACTAATTTTTTTTGTAATTCGTGCTCCCTATCCATACTAAGATAGAAAACAACTTACAACTGAAAGTAAAAATTACTTAGAGATAAAGCAAACAAGTGCACAGAATATTCACCCCACGCTATTGCTCCCCGGCAACGGCGCCAGAAAAGGTCTTGATAACCCACAAGTGTAGGGGATCGTTTGTAGCCTTTTCGATAAATAAGAGTGTCGAACCCAACGAGGAGCTAAAGGTAGGATTAATATTCTCTCAAGTTCTATCAACCATTGACACAACTCTACGCACACCAAACGTTTGCTCTATCTAGGAAAAAAACTATAGGAATAAAACGGGTATGAAAGGATGGTTTTGCAATATAATAAAGAACAAGAAGATAAAAGTTAGTTGCTGCAGCAATAAAGTATACTAAAAGACCATAAATAACAGAACCATGAGTGTGGAAAAGTGGTGGAAGGCGTGGCGGAATTGTTCATAATTAATTAGTGAAGTTATTCGGTTCATCGTCTTCGATGCAGTTTTCTATGTGAGAGAGGCAAAGCATACACGTTCTCAACTACTTGTGATTACATGTACTATATGATTGGAACATTAGCAAGCATCCGCAACTACTAACATTCATTAAGGTAAAAACCCAACCATAGCATTAAGTTCATAAGGTCCTCTTTATCCCATACAATGTCAAAAACCGGGATGGGGCTTAGGTTTCTGTCACTCCGGCAGCCCTACCCCCGGCCTCCTTCACATACTACAAACCCTATGATGTTATCCACGCGCGCAAGTATATAATGGGCACCATAGGACTGTACCATATCAACATACAACTCGAATCAACCAAATACATTCAATAATTCAACCATAAGACAACAAGGAACTACATAAACATGACATAGATCATAGGATAATATTTTATAGCATCAAACACCATGTTTACATAGGGGATTACAGAGGTTTGTGAGAGAGTGGACCGCTGTAGCTATGAGGAATTGGCGATGGAGATGGCGGTGAAGGCGGCGGCCATGGAGGAAAGGGCAAGGCGGAGGCGGCGCGGCGGCGCGGGGAGCCGCCGGCGGCGGCGCGTGGCGGCGGCCGGCCGGCCAAGGGGGAGCGCCGCCCCCTAACCCCCTTCCTCCATGACTTCTTGGTTTGTAGAGGAGCCCTCTACAAAACTTGTAAAGTAACATTTTCCCACAATGTTGCAGGCAAATTGATTTTCAGTTGATGTCGTCTTCTGTCTCAAACTGTCAATCTCTGAAATCTGTGAGGAGGCAGATTTCAGGAAAGTCAGAGTCCACCTCCAACAAGGATCCCTTTGTGTTTTTGTCAATTTCCAAGTGATTCCTACACATCAAAGTGCAAAACAAGAACATTGTGCACTTTTTCAACTATTAATAGGTTAGTCAAATTAAATCATAAACTTAGTATGAAAACAAGTGTCAAAGGTATAAAAGTGGCATGAAACAATCAAAAATTATAGATACGTTTAACACGTATCAAACACCCTGTTTTACCCTTAGTAGCAACAGTACACCCTCGCCCTTAGACGTTTCTGTCACTCGTGCCCAGGAACAAAAGGGGGCATGAACCCACTATCTAGCATAAATACTCTCTCTTGGAGATAGATACAATCACTTGGCCAAAGTAACTACGCACATCGGAGAGCATGCAAGAACATAAATCAACATATAAGAATGATGCACAATCTGATCATAACTTTATAATCCATCGGATCCCAGCAAACACATCACATAGCATTACAATAATCGATCTTGATCATGTTAGGCAGGTCACAAGATCAAAAGACATGAAGCACAAGAGAGAGAGAGACTACCATCTAGCTACTGTCATGGACCCAAGGTCCAAGGTGGGACTAGTCACAAATCATCCCGGAGGAAGGCATGGCGATGAAGAGCCCTCTGGGATCGATCTCCCCTCCGGCAGGTTGCCGGGATTTGCTTCAGAATCACCCCCGAATTAGGGTTTGAGGTGACGACGCCTCGGGATGACTTTTCTGGAAAATAATGGCCGCCCCCGTCGTTTTTAGGTTAATTGGGATTTTATACGTGTCGGGGGCGAGGCGGTGCCTAGGGGGCAGGGTCGGGCCCCACCTACGGGTCCAAGGGGGCCGCGGCAGGGGGCGCCTGTGCCTTGTGGGTGGCCCCTCAGGCTCCCCTTTGGTCTTCGGGTGTCTTATTTCGCATACAAAATCTCCGTAAATTTTCGTTCAATTCCTAGAATATTTCCAGAAGTGATTTTCTAAAATACAAAAACAGCAAAAACAGGGACTGGCACTGGGCATCTTGTCAATAGGTTAGTCCAACAAAATGCATAAAAATGATGTGATATGATAATAGAAACACGTGACAACATCACAAAATTAGCATGGATCACTAAAAAATTATAGATACGTTTGACACGTATTAGCATCCCCAAGCTTAACTCCTACTCGTCCTCGAGTAGGTAAGTGATAACAAAATAATTTTGATCAGAAATGCAACCAACATAATCTTGATCAAGATAGTAATGCAAAGCACATGATATGAATAAGGTGATCCAAAACAATTGTCTATAGTTTACATTAAGCAAACAATGATTAACAAACACTAGCTAACAAATGCTAAAAACTTTTCATGAATAAGTGCGTTGGAGACATGGAACCATACATAAGGTTTAGAAGAAGAATTGCAAATTATGTCTCCAATGTAAAGTATCAATCATTCTTCAAAGCATCTAATTAGTCATTCATGAAAATAGCCAAGCTCAAGTCAAGTGTCCTAATCCATCTACTTCACAAATCAACTTTTTCGAAGTCTACTCAACTAGTGCAGTAAGAAGTGGCTTTGGCACCAAGATGTTATGGCAAAGAGAACAATGATGGAGGTTTGGAAGGTCAAAAAGAAAGGCTCAAACAGTGGAGAAGGTAACCACAAGACAGAAGGAAGTCCTGTAGTAGTTGACACTGTATGAGGAGTAGTGATTGCCATGCAACGGATGCACATAGAGCTATAAGTGTATGAAAGCTCTCCAATGGAACTAGTGGGGGTGCATCCAACTTGCTTGCTCATGAAGACCTAGAGCTCACTTGAGGAGGCTCATCCTTGGAATATACAAGCCAAGTTCTATAACGTTAGTTCCCCACTTAGTTATACTATTAAAACAATGAGAACTCTCTACAATGAGTGTAGGTGCTACTAGCACAAGTGTGGTAAAAAGGATAGTAGTGTTGCTCCCTCTCTCTCTTTTTCTTTTTTGGATTTTGGGTGGCCTCCTTGGCTCTTTTAAATGCTCTCTCATTTGGCCTCCTTTGGGCTCTTTTATTCTCTTTTTTTTATACCTTACTGTAGGAGCAACACTCTATATTACAATTGGATCATCACACTTTTCGGTACTCATAACTCANCGTGTCTTGGATCACGGACACCGGGAGTAAAGGATACCCCCTTTTTAGGTTCGGTATGGGGCGTGAAGGAGGCCGGGAAATGTCTTCCACCGGGGAGACTTCGTCTAGGCCCGAGATCTATGTACAAGCATGCACTGCAGAGACACAAGGAGTTTACCCAGGTTTAGGCCGCCCGGAGGCTAACAGCCCTACTCCTGCATGTCTGGATTGAGTGGTATATCATGGTGTAGCTTACAGAGGTGGTTGCAGGTGCGAACCTAGGAGGTGTCGGCTAGAGGTTGAAGACGAGCAGTTCCTGACCCGAAGGAGATCACCTCTCACCTATGCTACTCTCTGTCTTGCGCGCTACCTAGCCTAGCCTCCGACTCTCTAGGCATCCGTCCGAAATCCGGTCCCTTCCCTCAGGTGCCTTGGTCCTCCTTTTATAGGCTAAGGGGATCCTAGAGGTGCACCTTTTGGGGGCGGAGGGGTTTTGGCGGAAAAACCCCTTCGGGTTCTTCTTTGGGGGTGACGTGGCTTCTTCTCGTCCAAGTATTCTTCTAAGGGGGTTAGGTGTGGTCGCCCACCTTTCCCTAGGTGGCGGACAGTGGCTGACACCTTTTCCGTCCCTGTCCCCCTTCGGCACCTTCATCGTCTTGGTGCCCAAGTCTTCTAGGAGCCTCCAGCCGGGGCTGGCAAGCCTATCCTCTTCGCGCATGCGGAGGTTGGTTCCCGGGGGTGAGCCTGACCTCCTGCCGGCCATCGGGGTCCCCGAGACCTCCGCGTCATCTTCCGGGTTGAAGGGGGCCCTAGGGGGTCCCCTGGTCCTTAGTCATGGTTGTCGATGCCGTGCTTGTCTCGTCGCCGTGGGGCAGATAGGGGGCCCATATGCCAGTCTTGAACCTTGGCCTTGCTCGCCTTCCTGGTGGGCCCACAGGCGGTGGACGCACTTTGACCGCATCAGGGGAACCCCATGTTCCACTGTTGCGACAGCACCTGTGAAAAGAAGATAACAACTGAACACACGAAGAAATCGGCGACGGCTCGGGGGCTTCTGTTAACTTACAGAGCAGATAGGAGTTCGCCTTCTCTAGCTATTCAACCAAGTAATCCTCTCGCTTAGCGGGTCGAGGTTGTTTCGACCACAGAATGGCCAGGACACCTTGAGTAGCTCGTAAGTCCTGCTCCAATCTAGCACATCGGGTCTGTAGCATCGAGTACCGATATTCATCAGGATCGCGGGTGCCAGGGGCCGTAGCAATGGATTCGGAGCCGGGGCTTGGTCGAGTACAACCCCAGTGGATGGAGGAATACTGGCAAGGTTAGCCTGCCCACAGAACAAAGCAAGAAACACGGCAAAATCAACATCAGAAAAGGTACTCTCGCTCCAGCTCCACAAAAGGGCTCGGGGGCTGGATTGAAGAAATAAAAATTCTCAAGGAAAACGGGCAAAGGAAATATCATTAGAGGCTCCTAGGCCAATATTCATTACAAGACAACAAAGGACAAAAGGAACAAGTTTTTACAAGCCCCGGCAAACTACTACGGCGGCTATCTACTGCTACGAGCTGGTCGACTTCTTGGCCTTCTCGGCACGCTTAGCGGCCTGCTCCTCCAAGGTATCTGACAACTTCTGTGCCAACTTGCGAGACCTATCGGAAAAGTTGCCGAGGGGCAGCGGCTTGCCATCAGGTCCGCGAGGGCGAACCGAGATGGCCTTGTCAAAATCACCCTCGAAGCCGTGCCCCAGCAGCATTAGAAGGGTGGTCTGCGAGCCATGTACCGTATGCTCGCGATGGAAGTCAGCAATGGTGGACGCATCCGGGCCAAATAGCTCCGCCAGTTCGTCGAAGGAGGATGGAGGCCGCGCTTCAGGAAACCTCCTGTCTGGCCTGTCAGTGCATCCTTCACCTTCGACAGGAGACCTCCTGTCTGGCCACCGACACCCTCCAGGGCAACCAGAGCACCCTCCAGGTCTTCGGGATGAGCTTGGCTGCTACAGCCCGCGGGAGCACCCAAATACCCTGGTAGAAAACGAAGATGGAAGACTTAGCAAAAAATAAACACAAAATCAATGCAAAAAGATATGGACGGGACATTGGTGAACCTGATAAGGAGTTGGTGACAGCCCCAAGTCGATGGGCGGCTGTCGTCTCTCGCTTCTCAGCCTCCTCCCTTGCAGCTCGCGCAGCCGCATCCGCAAGCGCACGGGCGTCAGCCTTAGTGGAGTCGAGTTTCCCCTTCAGTTCGGTGGACTGCAGCGTGGCGTCATCCCTCTCATGCCGAACTCGCGCTAGGGACTCTGCAGATAATACACAATAAGGAACAGTACAACAAAATAACATGTGAAGAAGAACTAGGGGTGGCTTACCTTGTAGCTCAGCAGATTGCTGGCTAAGCCGAGCAACCTCCGCTTCCATGGCGGCATAGCGACGACCAATGTCCAGCAACTCACGCGTAACTGGCTGTGATAGCACAAGGAGAGCGTCAGAATCCTGATTCTGAGTCCATACCCGACTGTGCCTAGTCGCATATGGACTCAGGGGCTACTCCCATCGGTAGCGCTGACGCCCGCCCGATAACACAGAGAACAAAAGACAAAAATGAAGAATGTGGCTTGAGTCTATACCCTACTATTACTAGTCGCATATAGACTCGGGGGCTACTCCCATCGGGAGCACTAACGTGCACCCGATATTAGAAAATAAAAACAAAACAACTTACGTGATCGGCTGAAGCCAATGGAGCAGCGCTGACGATGGTAACAAGGTTGTCACCAGGAGCAGTCGTTGTAGGAGTGTCCAACGCAACACCGCGGTTGGGCGATGGCGGAGGAGCCATGGTAACCCTTAAGCTAGGGTCTACACTCTCACACTCCTTTTCAGGCTTGCCCGTGTCCGGTTGAGAAGGTTTCTCACCGGAAGAGTCACTGGAAAAGACACTCGGGTTACTCTAAAACACTAACCCCCAAGGTCGCAGAAAGAGAAAACAACAAAAGGAAAGAATAGACTCACGAGCTCAGTTCAGTCAGGAGGACGTCGGGGTCGAAGAAGTCGGAAGAAACGTGGGCCCTCTTCGACGGAGGGACCGCGGGATCTAGCGCTGGCACAGTCTCGTCGCCAGCGCGAGCAGGAGGCGAAGACAAGCCGGAGTCATCGGCGCCGGCACTTTTCCTTGATTTCCTTGGCAGCTTCGAGCCAGCATAGCGGAGTCACTTCCGGCGGGACTCCAGGGTAGCATCATCGCTATCTGCACCTTCTGCCTCATCAGGTGACACAGCGGAGGAGACCGAGATGTCTTGCTCATCAGGATCCACCCGCAGGTCTGGGACCGCAGATGTTCCCTAACCCTCTGGTAGCGGTGACAAACTAACGAAAGTGGAGAATCCCTTCAACCAACAATAATAAGCCATCTGAGAAGAAGCAATAAGGAACAAAGACTAAAAACAAGCAGCAAAACCACGAGGTTACCTCACGCACAGGGTGCTCCATGCTGAAAGGGGTGACAGGAGGATCACAGACATGCGGCTCACCGACCTTCAGTATGGTCAGGGCACACACGCGGGTCTCGACTTCGCTCGTCGACAGCTCTTCTGCAGATGCGCGTGTCGCATCTGTGGCACCCGTGTACTCGTACAGTGGGTGCTCCTGAGCTTGAATGGGGTGCACGCGCCTCTTGATAAACGTGGCAATCAGGTGCACCCCGTTCACCTCCTTGCCAGCGGTCTTCAGCAACGCAGACACACGAGACACCAATGGAGTCGCCTCGTTGGCTTCTCGGACGTCGGGTCCGTGTGACCACGAATTCTTCTTCTTTACAATGACACCGCCTCGGAATGGCGGCACTCCGTACTGCTGCCCCGGCTTGCAGGTGTCGGAGACATAGAACCACTTCTTCCTCCAGTTTTGCGCAGACTCGAGTTGCTTCAAGTCAAAGTAGTCGATGTCCGCGCGGGTCTGGATCCCGAAGTCGCCGACGGGGTACACGCCGCGAGCGCCGGCGTTGCGCTTCACGTTGAAGATGCGTTGCCACAATCCCCAGTGCGGGTGTATCCCCAGAAAACACTCGCATAGGACAATGAAGCAAGCAGTGTGCAGCATGGCGTTGGGGGTGAAGTCATGTAGTTGCACGCCATACGCGTACATCAAACCATGAAAACATTCGTGAATAGGGAATGTGAATCCCCTGTTCACGAAGTCGACGAAGAAGACGCGTTCGTCATCTCGGGGACGGGGAGTTACCTCGTCGCCAGGCGCCCGCGTCTTCATCTTCTCCAGCGACGGCAAGTGCCCGTCGCGGTGCAACGCCTCCAGATGGCGCTCGGTCACGGAGTACCATTGCCAGTCGCCATGGACTATCTTCAGATCGCCCGCGATGGTGATGTCGGCGGCGGCGGTCCCGGGCGCTTTCTTCCTCCCGCTAGTCTTCTTCATCATGGTGAAGCAGGGGAGGAATCGAGCTCTTTCTCTCTTTCTCTTAGCTGGAAGAACGGTGGCAAGGCGCAAGGAGGAAGATGAACTTGGACGGTGAGAATGGAGATTTTCCCCTCCATCGCCAGTACATCTTTATTTATCCCACAGGGCAAGCGAATCAAAGCCATTGATTTCATGTCGTGGGGAATGGCGTGGATCTAACCCTACACGTGGCGAACGTGGAGGTCAACCATCGTGGGCCGCATCGCCCACTACACACGGGAAACGAGGAGGCCATCATCATATCGCCGTGTAAATTTCGCGACGCGTGGTCAAACTAGCGCGGTGACTCGTCCTTTCATTTGTGGCAAGCCGAGCGGCAGAGTGCCTCGGTTGCAAGGAGCACGCCAATGATGTCGTCAATGACGTAGTCAAGGGCCCGCTTTCATTCAAATCCTTCACAAAATGCCTGACCTAATATAGTATTGGGTCCTTGTGGCATTCGACTAATGTCGTAAACTCCGTATTACTTCCATCGGGAGCAAAAAATTCTGGAATAATTTCCAAGGTCGGCGGGTTGAGATTATCCCCAATTACAAGTAATTCAGCATAATCTCGGGGGCTACTCCCATCGGGAGCGCTGCCGCGCACCCGATATCTTAAAGACTAACAAGCACTCGAAAGGTTATCGACTCCAGTCTAACCCGAGCAAATAAAAAAAATACCTGAGATGAATCAGATGCAATTGACCCTCGGATGCTGCATTTACCGTGCAAAGGTAAGATCCACCAATTCGTCGTGTAGGGCCGGGGCTAACAGCAACAACTGAGGTACCTGACAACTATGCCACGCCAACAGGCGTGATGAAAATCCCGACGGACGCGTTGGGTACCCTTAAAAGCTTAGTTTGACTCTGTGAGACCTCAAATATGGCCTCAGTCGAATGGTCTAACTTCCGGACTCGAGCCCGGGGACTTGAGTCTGACGTAGGCTGGTAAGGTTTGTGCCCAAGAGCACTTAACTGATCCCAATACTGTCGAGTGAACCAGGCCTGCCACGCCGAGCATCCCGCGCAAAAACGCCCTACGAAACATGTATGAAACATATTGCCTAAATTATAAGTTGTACACTTGAACACCTGATTAAGGGTGGAGTCCCTGCCAGACTCACTGAAGTCTACCAGGTCCTCGGGGGCTACTGACGTGGGTGTAGCCTTCGGGTGTACCACGATTAGTATATACGGTGTTCAAATAAGCTGCGGCCCATGGAACAAGACTAATGAGAAGGCCCATACCGAAGGAAACAGCCCAAGAAGCTAGAGCTTATGTCGGTTGTAGTAATTCACGAATTGTAACCCTAGTCGGTAGAGGATTCCCGAGACCCAGCCCCAGTACTTAAGGGCTGGGAGGGCCGCCGACCTAGGACACGCTCATACCTGCCACCAGAAACCCTAGCGAGATCGCATCTACCGATCTCGCCATTGTAACCCTTGTGAGCAACCTCAATCAATACCAGACAAGCAGAACGTAGGGCTTTTACCTTTGGGGGGCCTGAACCTGGGTAAATCTTACTTGTCAGCTGACGAGTTCACCAACACCACCACCTTCTTCTCCTCTTCACGAAACCCAAGGAAGACCTCTGAGGGATTTGGCGTGGTAACCCCACGTCACATATTTAAGCCTAACCCACTTCCTATTCATAGGCATCTTGTATGAAAATAATTCATTGGAGCATAAAGCTAGTAGCATAGGAAGACAAAGCAAGTGCAACAAACTTATATTTTCAGCATACAAGTTCACTTTTTTCAGAAATTCCCAAAGTTGTTTCCCTTTTTGGGACAAGCGGTGTTCCTTATAGTATTTTTGTTGATCTTCTGTAAGCCTCAAAAAGATCTAGTTTCAAAGAAAGTAGCCATTAAGAACAACCAAAGAACTAAACATACTAATAAAACAGGATAAAATACTACACTAATTTTTGGGGGTTTTAAAATTTTGCAACAAGAAAAATAAACTAAACGAGAAATAAAACAAGCAAGACAAAAACAAAGTAAAGTGATTGAGAGTATGAGTCTCCCCTTGCTGTATAGCTCCAAAGTCCCCGGTAATGGCGCTAGAAAACTGCTTGATGATCGGTGATGGTAGCGTTGGGTTGTGCCCCAAGCGAAGGCATGGATGTAGTAAGTAGCAGTTTTCCCTCGTTAACGAACCGAGGTTTATCGAACCAGTAGGACTTTGAAATCAACAACAAAGTGAATGTTGAAGATATGAAAGTGGACCAGAGGAATAATGATGATGAAAAGTGATAAATAAAGGTTGCAATCAATGTAAAAAGATGGACCGGGGGCCATGGGTTCACTAGTGGAGTCTATCAAGTAAATAAAACACTCATATGATGGGTAAACGAATTACAGCTAGGCAATTGACAAGATTATAACACAAGCTTAATCTAGCTATGACATAGATAACATGATAATATTTATGTAGGCATCACGACAATGAACAAAGACCGTTGAGTCCAACTGCGTCTTTGTCTAAAAAGTCCACCGTGGGATCACTATCCAGCCTGTCACCCAACGGTATTAAGTTGCAAGCAACAAACATTTGTATTAAGTAAAGCGCATGAAGTAAGCAATACTAATATCAAAAGAGACATAAACATCACTATTTTACCCTTAGTAGCAACAGCACATCCTCGCCCTTAGACGTTTCTGTCACTCGTGCCCAGGAACAAAAGGGGGCATGAACCTACCATCTAGCATAAATACTCCCTTTTGGAGATACACACAATCACTTGGTGAAAGTAACTACGCACATCGGAGAGCATGCAAGAACATAAATCAACATATAAGAATCATGCACAATCTGAACATAACTTCATAATCCGTCGGATCCCAACAAACACATCACATAGAATTACAATAATCGATCTTGATCATGTTAGGCAGCTCACAAGATCATAATACAGGAAGCACAAGGGAGAGAGACTACCATCTAGCTACTGCCATGGACCCGTAATCCAAGGTCGGACTACTCACAAATCATCCCGAAGGAAGGCATGGTGATGAAGAGCCCTCCGGGATCGATCTCCCCTCCGGCAGGGTGCCGGGGTCAGCTTTAGAATCACCCCCGAACTAGGGTTTATGGTGGCGGCACCTAGTTTTTCAGGATTAATCTGATTTTATAGGCATTGGAGGGGGCCGAGGGGACCCACCAGGAGCAGGGGCGGGTCCCACCCGCCGCCCTAGGGCAGGCCGTGGCTGGGGGTCATCCCTGCCCTGTGGGTGGCCCCCAGGGCTGCCCTCTGGACTGAAACTCTGTCTTGGCGAATAAAAAATCCTCGTAAATTTTCAGCGCATTCCGAGAATATTTCCTGTGGTAAGTTTTTGAAACGAAAAGACAGCAAAAACAGGAAACTGGCACTAGGCATCTTGTCAATAGGTTAGTCCGACAAAATGCATAAAAAAGATGTAATAAGATAGTAGAAACATTGACAACATCACAAAACTAGCATGGATCAATAAAAAATATAGATACGTTTGACACGTATCACTTACCTAGGGAGATGGCTTTAGCAATATTGATCTTCAACCTAACATTTTCCTCAATGATATTTGCATGATCACAAGTAATAGGAGTGGAGGAACTAGGCATATCAATTTTAGATGGTTGAGCTTGAAGTTGTTCATACGACTTGGTGAGGGTAGAGTGTTCACTCTCCAAAGCCTTGTGAGCCTTGGAAAGTTTCTCTAGTTCCTCGGTTAGTCTAGAATGACCAACACCAAGCTCGACCTTTTCCTTCTTACATGCTTTGTATTTTGCAATTGCATGGTCACGTTCTTTAATGAGTTTAGCAACAATTAAATCATTTGACTCTTCTAGAGATTCCAATTGTTCCTCAAGAAAAACCCTAAGCTCATGCTCTTCCTCAAGATTATCTTTTAAGGATGCAATTTCCATAGCATCCTCTCTTTCAATGTTACCCTTGACCTCAAGCATCTCTTGAGCTTCACCATATTGGCTCATAAGAGCCTCAAAATCCTTCTTGGTTTCACCTTGCAAGTTAGCTATAAAATGATCGAAGGCAACAATTTCCTCTTTTACTCTAAGACTAGTAGCATCATACGTCTCGTTCATAGTCTTAGGAGAGGAAGAGGGAGACGATGATACCTCGGTGGCATTATCCATTAGACATCTTGCGGAGGAGTTGGAGACATTTTCATTGGGGGATTCAAAGAGGGAAGGAGATGATGAAGATGCTATGGCAATGGTGGCCACTTCACTTGCGGTTTCTTCTTCTTCCCCGGATGAGTACTCTTCTTGAGCAAGCAACATAATTCTTGGGGGATTCTTGTTGTTGGCATTCTTCTTGAAGACTAGTTTCTTGTGAGTGATCTTTGACTTGTCTTTGCGAACAAGCTTCCCTCCATGATGTTCACGGTTCTCAAACGGACACTCGGCCACAAAGTGATATAGATCTTGGCAATTGTAGCAAGAACGAACCCTTTGGCCACCCTCCTTCCTTGACTTGTTAACAAGCTCCTTTGCCTTGGACGGACTCTTCCAAAAGGCTCTTGATGTGAGAGCGGAATAGTCCTTGAGAGTATCTTCAAGATCTTTGGGATGCCAATGTGACACATCTTCTTGAGTCTCAACATCTTCGTCTTGCACCACAACCTTGGCCTTCAAAGCAAGAGAAGTCCCTTTGTGCATTCCAATAGCCCGGGCACGAGCGTCTTCGGCGTTCTTGGCGGCCACCTTGAATGCCGCCATTTCTTGCATGACCTCATTGGATGACATGAGGTGGTAGTTGTGTCTTCCTTGGAGACTCTTCAAGTCGGTGGGCTCAAAGGGCATGAGAGCACTCACATATTTTCTCTTGATCCAAGCATCATCCACATAGGTGGCTCCAAGAGCTCTAAATTGAGTGGCAATGGTCTTGAGTCTTCGAAACATGTCTTCATGGTCTTCACCTTATACCATGAAAAATCCCTCGGCTTGGTTGCTCAAGGCTTCAAATCTATTCCTCTTCATACTCTCATTGCCAACAAACACTTCGGAGAGAGTCTCCCAAGCTTCTTTGGCGGTGGTGGCAAGTTTGATGTGAGCCATGTCCTTTTCCCCCATGACAGTTTGAATCATGTTGAGGGCCAAGTCATTGAGTTGGCAATCCACAATCTCTCTTCTTGTCATGTTGTTTGGGTCGACGGCCTTGAATCCAACCTCAATGATTCTCCATAGCTCGATCAAAGCACTCTTGACATGAGATCTCATAAGAAATTGCCAATTAGAAAAACAAGATGGATTAAGCCTAGGTGGATCACCCCTATTGTTTATATGAGGATGCCGGATAGGTGGGTCGATGGAGTACACAAACGGAACCGCCTGGTGCTCCGCCTTCCCTCCATCAATTTTAGGAGGGGATTCTTTAGTTCCATCACCCTCCTCAACTTGAGTGGCGGAAGCGTTAACCTCAAGGGAGGGAGATGCGGAGGCTTCATTAGCATTCAAGAGTTGTACCATCATTGCACGCAAATCTTCCACTTGAGCACCCATGGATGCCTCCAATTTCTTGAAGTCATCCATGGAGACTCCGCTAATAGTGGCCTCCGGCTCTCCACGCTCGGGTGCCATACTCTCTTAGGCGGTGAATCCTAATTAATGAGCCAAGGCTCTGATACCAATTGAAAAGATCGTATGGGCACCTAGAGGGGGGTGAATAGGTGCTACACCAAATTTTAATTCTTTTTCAATTTAGGCTTGACTCAAGAGGTAAATTCTCTAGATATGCAACTACGATGAATTTACCTATATGACAAGCTAGCACCTAACACAAGGAAATTATCACAATACAAGTAAAACCAATTAAGGGATACAGATAACCGAAAGTAGAAGCACGCGGAGGCAAGGATGTATTCCCGAGTTCCTCCTTGTTAAGGGAGTACGTCTCGTTGGAGGGGTGTGAGCTCGCCACCACAGGCCTACTCAACACCACAAAGGCCTCACCCTATTCTCCGATGAACCTCGCCACAAAGGCTCGGTCCACCTTCCACTATCGAAGTCCTTCAAGGCGGAATCCGGAGTCTTTACAATGTTCTTGGGGCACTACTAGGGAAAAGGCTATAGGAGACATCCTTATAGGAGGCGCATATGGCAATATGCGCCTCTGCTAAATTACCCGAGGCACACTGTTTGGCCATGCGCCTCCAACTATCAAATAGCTGAGGCGCATACTGGGGCCATGCGCCTCCCCTATTCCATGTACGGATGAATCTGGCGGCCCCAGGTTATGCGAGGCGCATTTCCGCAATATGCGCCTCTAATATCCGAGGCGCATATGATTGGAATGCGCCTCCCATAACCCTAGTGGGCCTGGGTGGGGGCGGGTGGTGGTCGGTGGTATCTTATCCGAGGCGCATACTGAATATGCGCCTCCAGTATCTCACATATCCGAGGCGCATATTGGCAGTATGCGCCTCGGATGAGTCGCGCCACCTTTTTTGCTACCTTTTGGCACATGGAGCCACCTACCACCCCACTCACTTGTCTCACTTATTCCTTCTCCACCAAACAGATCTGGTCGACCCCCTCCTCCTCCCCACCTCATTTCCCCCATTGATTCACCATAGAAGCTTGCTCAACCTCCATTGGTTGACACTCATATGTAAGTGAAGTCTCTTGCTCCTCTAGATCTACAACATGTGCCTTTCTTTTCTCGTCCGGATCTCTTGTGCAAGTCGTCGTTGGAGGAAGCGTGAAGGCGTTGCTTGCATGTATGCGTGTTGTCGGCCAAACCGACTATATGATTGTGTTGTGGTGCTTCTTCTTGTGCAGGGATTTCATTTGAGATGCCAATGTTTCGCCGGAAAGTCAATTCATTTCTTTTCCGGCGAATTTCTGGCACTCGCGGATGTCCTCTTTTTAGGGGAGGTCATGCCGAATTTTTCCGGCGATCCACGTCCATATATGCTCTAATTACCCTCTTGCTCTTCGTACCGTGTGCAGGCGACCATGGTCCGACCACTGATCAGCAAAGAGCTCGTGGATAGGTGGATGAGATGCGCGAGGGCCGACATGGCACGCGCAAACAAGACGGAGATAAGATGTCCGTGTCGCGATTGCAAGCTAAAGTATCTGATACAGCACGATTCCGGAATGCTGGAGTCGCACCTCCTCCGACGTAATTTCATGGATGGCTACACTCGGTGGATACGTGATGACGAAGATGATGATGAGGATGTCAATCATGGTGGTGATCAAGATGCCGGTCATGATCATGAAGATCAAGATGTCGGTCATGATCATGAAGATCAAGATGCCGGCGGCGGGGCAGGTGATGATGATCATGAAGATGATCAGGGTGGAGCCGGGCATGGACACGAAGATGATGAAGGTGGTGATTCGAGCTGGCTGCAAGACCCTCATTATCAAGATCTGCTTCTCAAAGAGACGAGTAACGCCAGAGCCGCTGCTAGAGAGAGAGCTAAGCTGGAGCAAATGAGAAAAGATGCGGTCGCTCCATTGTATGAAGGATGCAACGACGGGCATACCCGTCTGAAGGTAACGCTCAGGGCTCTAGAGATTAAGGCGAAACACAAAATGACCGACGAATGCTTCGACGAAAACATTGAATTCGTGCATGATCTTCTTCCCAAGAAGGGTAACACATGTCCGACTAGTATCGCTGAGGCCAAGAAAATCGCGTGCCCTCTCAATCTACCGGTCGAAAAATACCACGTCTGCATAAATGATTGCATCATCTACTAGGGTGAGGATGCGGAGAAGACCACGTGTCTGGTGTGCAAGACATCTCGATACAAGAGAGGGACCAAGAAAGCTCCTAGAAAGGTGGTGTGGTACTTTCCCCTAACTTCCCGCCTGCAGCGGTATTTCGCGGACCCTAAGGAAGCACGGCTCATGCGCTGGCACGCGGAAAGAAAGAGGCCGGAAGACGATGATCCGGATAAGGAGGAGATGCTGAGGCACCCTTCGGATGCTTGCCAGTGGAAGGCGTTGGACCTCCAATATCACAAGCATTTCGGTAAAGAGTCAAGGAACCTAAGGCTGGGCGTGAGCACCGACGGACTCAATCCGTTCGGAAGCCAGAGCAGCACACACAGCACCTGGCCCGTGTTTGTATGGATCTACAACCTCCCACCCTGGCTGTGCATGAAGAAGAAGTACGTAACCATGAGTATGCTGATTCAAGGGCCAAAACAACCCGGTACAGACATCAATCTGTATCTCACGCTGTTGAAAGAGGAGTTGTCCACGTTATGGGAAGAAGGAGCCCGTACGTGGGACGCCTCGAGACAGGACTACTTCAACATGAAAGCGGCGGTGATCACGACGGTGCAAGACTATCCCGGTTACGGATACTTCTCGGGGCAGGTGGTCCAAGGATTCTATGGGTGCGTTAGGTGCAAGGACAATACATCGTACACCCAGCTGCAGAAAGATCTCGGGTCCGGGAAAACCGTGCACCTTTCGGCTCGGAGGTGGAGAACGCTATCACATCTGTTCGATGGGAAGGTCGAGCCCCGAGGAAAACCGGACCAGAAGAGCGGCGCGGTAATCGCCGAGCTGCTGAATAACTGGAAGGAGTGCCCTACGCCGGGAAAGACCCAGAAGAAGCCAGAGCCGCTGTTGAAGGTATGGAAGGCGAGGTCTGTCTTCTGGGACTTGCCATACTGGAAGATTCTTCGCGTGCCTCATAGCCTCGATCTCATGCATATCACGAAGAACGTGGGCGAGAGTCTGCTTGCCACTATCCTTAACACCGACAAGACCAAAGATGGGCCGAAGGCAAGGAACGACTTGAAGCATATGGGCATCAGGGTTGAACTTCAACCACCACCTAGCAATGATGAGGAGGAGGAGGAGACGGAAACGCAGAATAGCCGTCGTCGCCGCAAGGGCAAGAAGGGCGAGGTCAAGCTAAAGGCCGCGTGCTTCACTCTGAGTAAGAAGGAGGCCATACAGTTTATGAAGTGCCTCCTCGGAGTCAAATTTCCGAACGGCTTCGCGGGGAAGATAAGCAGATGGCTAGACGAGGCGAAGCAGCGCTTCAGCGGGATGA
This sequence comes from Puccinellia tenuiflora, assembly GCA_012064385.1. Lineage (NCBI taxonomy): Eukaryota > Viridiplantae > Streptophyta > Magnoliopsida > Poales > Poaceae > Puccinellia > Puccinellia tenuiflora. Next base: position 345,264 of record QRDG01000941.1, on the reverse strand, counting down.
AGTCTCAGGACGTCGCTGTGCTGATGACGCAGGTACTCCCGGTCGCGATCCGAGGTATAATGGACAAGCACGTCCATGAAACTCTATTTGGCCTCTGCAACTTTTTCGACGTCATCTCTCGGAAGTCGATAGGCATTAGGCAGCTCACGAGGCTACAGGAGGAGATCGTGGTGATAGTATGCGAGCTCGAGATGTACTTCCCCCCCGCATTCTTTGACGTCATGGTTCATCTGCTTCTCCATGTCGTGGAGGATATCGTCCAGCTCGGTCCTCCGTTTCTGCGAAGCATGATGCCGTTCGAAAGGCTGAACGGACACATCAAGGGATACGTTAAAAACAGGTCCCGTCCAGATGGAAGCATAGCAAACGGCTTCCTGGCCGAAGAGTGCATCTCTTTTTGCTCGAACTTTCTACAGTCCGAGACCCCTGTTGGTCTGCCAACCAACAAGCACTTCGGGAGGCTCGCTGGATTGGGTCACCACGAGGGTCGGCACCCAATGCATGTCGACTTCGAGGGCCAAACAAAGGACTTTGAAAGAGCAAACCTCGTCGCGCTGCAGCACCTGGAGGTGGTCGATCCATACATAAATGAGCACAAAGAGTTTATCAAGAAGATTTACGCCGACCGGGGGCACCAGGTCCAGACGGAGGCCGTTGTTATGAAGGAGCACAACTCCGGTTTCACGAGGTGGTTCAGGAATAGGGTCTTTGCTAATCAAAGGGCGCCTTGGCACAGGGCGCCGCGCACAACCTGATGACCTATCATGCATACGATATCAACGGATACACGTTCTACACCGAGGACAAGGACAATAACTGCGATTACCAAAACTCAGGGGTAACGGGGATATTCTACACCGGAGACGTCCCGGAAAGATACTACGGAAGGATCGAGGAGATTTGGGAGCTCGACTACGTTACGGAAAAGGTGCCAATGTTCCGTGTCAGGTGGGCCAAGAGCGTCGAGAAAGAAGGCCGGTATTTCACCACCATGGTTATACCGCCAAAGTCAAAGACCACCGGTGCGAACGCACCCGCGAGAAATGAGCCTTGGGTTATGGCTAGCCAAGTCGACCAATGCTGGTTCATCACAGACCCGTCAAAGCCTAGCCGGGTGGTCGTCAGGAGAGGCAAAAGAAACATCATCGGAATGGATGGAGTCGCCAACGAGCAAGACTTTGACCAGAACGGCGACCCGAAGATGGAAGACGGATACGGCAACCAAACACCGTACACCACAACCGCACCTAAGAAAGGAGTGCTCCCGTACAAGAGAAGTAGCGAAGACGTCCCGGACCTAACCTATGCAACCGCGACAAAGAGGGGCAAGAAGAAGATGGCCGTCAAGAAACGCTAACGCGCTAGTTCCGACCATATTGTCAAGATCGAACCATTCATAAGTGTCACTTTTTGTATGTTATAATATTGCATTGAATATTATGTATCGAGATACACATTCATAATTGTCACTTGCATTGTATTGTTTTGACAATATTTGAATATTTAAAATATATTTAATATATTTTATAGTCTATATTTGTTTGGACAAAGTTTTTACATTGTATTGTTTTGACAATATTTGAATATTTAAAATATATTCAGTATATTTTATAGTCTATATTTGTTTGGACAAAATTTTTACACTAAATCTGGCCTTTACAAAAAAGAATAAAAAATTGGGCCTACCAGGAGTCGAACCTGGGTGGCCAGGGGTACAGCATAGAACGCTAACCAGTGAGCTAGTGAGTGTTTAGTGACAACATCTGAACCGCATGCTATTTGAGTAGTAGCCACAACTATGTGAGGCGCATTTAGTCAATATGCGCCTCGGGTAATATTAAGCGAGGCGCATTTAGCCAATATGCGCCTCGGGTAATATTAAGCGAGGCGCATTTTGCAATATGCGCCTCGGCTATTCGCTGTACTATTCCCCTTCCTTCTTTTTCCTCGATCCATCTCACACTCTCTCACTCACTGCTCTCCCGATCCGCCCTCGCCAAGGTCCTCGCCGCCGCCCGCCCGTCCGTGGAGCCGCCGCCCGCCCGTGGAGAAGGAGCCGCCGCCGCCCGCGGAGAAGGAGCCGTCGCCGCCCGCGGAGAAGGAGCCGTCGCCGCCGCCGCCTCCCGATCCGCCCTCGCCAAGGTCCTCGCCGCCGCAGGAGGTACTCTCCCTCCCACCTCTGTCTCCCCCACTCGCTCCCCCACTCGCTTGTAGTTCCCTGTACAAATAAACCACTGGACACAACACTAAACGCAACATTCACTACTACTTCAGTTCCCAGTATGTCGAATTGTCGATAAGTAGATAGATATTTGTATGCAAGTCTACTTGAATTTCCAGTTTCCTGTTTGATTGTAGAGATGTAGGACCATCCTTTTACTGTTATAATATTCGGATATTGAGTTATGCAACTATGAGTAGTCAGTGATTTTTCCTGCCATGTTGCCTTTGGTGTTGTGCTGATACAAGCTAGAGGACAAAATAACGTAGCTGTTTGGAATTGGCCATAGACGGCATAATTAGGCAGCATACCAGAGAACTCCATGGTAAATGTGTAGTTGGTGCTGTATGTTTTATTGGCTGCTCTAGTATATATGCTGCTGTGATTAGGCCTTACGAGTTGGTTAACCAAGTAAAAGCTTTGATGATCAGGCCCTAACATTGTCTAGAGAATTTGCGAAACAATTAAATTGTCAGAGCTTTTCTGAGAGCCAAGAGGTATCGGGCACCCAAACCTCCCTGTGATGTTTTGGACAGGATAACCCTCAGTTATGCTCTAGAAACTTATCTGCAAACCTGCCCAAATGAAAGAGAGAATTTCATTGTGCTATGCCTCCAACATTGTAGGTCCAGATCTAACCGTGTTGTTCTGTGGATACTTTCTGCTATTTCTTGGTTCATTCAGACAGCTAGAAATGAAATGATTTTGAGAGGAAGATTCTGCTCCCCTCCTACCCATCATATCACCTTATGAAGCTTTGTCTCTTATGGTGCAGCATGGGGGCGATTGTCGACCTCTCACTAAGCTTTGCGTGCAGTTGTTTGGTGCTACAATGATATAATCAAATGGTTTCAAGACGATGGATCTGTTTAATAAACCACTGGATATTTATAGAATGTGTTCTTTTTTAGCTGCAAATAATATTTTCATGGTGAAATTGTGATGTACCATAGTTGTGCCAGCTCTGAATCTTCAAAGAATATATTCCATTTGCTGTGAATTTCTCAAACTGTACATGGTCATGAATTTTGATGTTGTCTTGAGTCAGATTGCTGGCTGTGTATGTTGTCCAGCCAGCAGTTGCTGGCTGTGTTTGTGCCTTTTTAGGCCATTTTGTGCAGGTTTTTTCTTTTTGAGTTGCCAATGTTTCGCCGGGATGTTGATTCATTTCTGTCCCGGCGAATTTCTGGCACTCCTAGGCATAGAAATACAGGGGAGGTGCTGCCAAATTTTTCCTAGGAATTTTTGTGCTAATTAGTTCCATTTAATTGTGTGTTTAGATATGTCGGGGGAGCCGGGCCCTTCTAGCAGCAAGAAGCCATTTTGGGAGCAGCTGGCGGAACTGGAATCCCAAGAGGACCCGGAATTCATTCCGCCGGATGACGAGATGGAGGACGACGAGGATACCTCGTCTTCCGATGGTATTGAGGAGACCGGGAACGACGATGGCGACGCCACTAACACGGATGGCGGCGGTGAAGTTACTACAGACGATGGTAGCCAACCGAAACCGAAGAAGGCCCGGAAGAATCGGACCCCCATCATGGTCGACACCACCAAAAGGTCCATCTTCACAAGAGTGAACGCTATAGGGGCGCCTCAGGAGCCGGAGGAGTTTGTCACGGGTTACGTAAACCAACTCGCTGCAATCCTCCGGAACACCGTCACCATCAACACGGAGAACCTGAAGGGCGAAGAGAACAGGGGTTTCCTGATTCAGCTCTTCCGGAAGCTGCACCAAAGATACGCGTTCCCGTGTGATGAAAATGGGGCAGAGCAGTACAACAATGACAAACTCAAAGGGAATCCGGTGAACAAGTACGCCATTAGGAAGTTCACGAAGGCCTTGTCGAATTGGAAGGCCCGGGTGAAGAAGCTGATTGTCGAGGACAAGCTAAGTTACTCGGAGCTCATCAAGAAGGAGCCTCTGGTCAAGGAAGAAGACTACAATCAGTTCAAGGCCAGATGCAACTCCGCCGTGGGCAAGGCCAAACGTTTGAGGGGCAAGGAGTTGAGAGCCCTGAACATTGGTACCCACCATCTCGGCTCCGGCGGTTATAGAGCCGCGAAGCCCAAATGGGACAAGGAGGACGCCGCTGCTCGTGAAAGGGGGGAGACACCTCCCTTTGACGACATAAAGGAGGAGCAGGCAAAGAACTTTGTAAGGGCCTGGTTTAAAAAGCCGAGAGAGTCCGCTGAGTATTCCTCGGAGCCCGCTGGTCCCTTCTCTTCGAAGGTGAAAGACTTCATGAGTAACTATGTAAGTAGTTTGCATGCAAGTCGATTAATTGATTGCGTTCACGATTAATCAATGAAGTCTAGTTTTCTGATCAAATGCTTCGTGTTCCTTGTGCGTAGGAAGCGGAGTGTAGGAACTCCTCATCCCAGGGCGGGTCGACGCCCGTCGCCAAGTGGGACAACACTTTTAACAGGGCGCTGAACAAGACCAAGAATGTCGATCCCCTGGCGGCCCCGTCGTCGGCTGGTCGTGTGGTGGGCTATGGCGGCCTTACATGGTCCGAGTACTATGGCCAAGAGCGGAAGGGATCCAAGGCCGATGTGAAAAACCTAAGGGAACGGGTGGACGCCATTCCCTCTATAGTCCAACAAGCCGTGAACCAGGCTGTGTCGGCTGCCGAGACAAAGTTCCAAGAACGAGTCTCACAAGTCCAGACACAAGTCCAGTCACAAGTGAACGAGAAGCTCAACACCATCCTTCCCGTCTACTTGGAGAAGTACATCAAGTGGGAGAAGGGTGGTAGACGGGGGCCGCCACCGGTTGCCAACGTCGACAGCGCCCAATCGGAAAACGTGGCGCGGCCGGAGGCGCTTCTGACTCCTCCAGCTCCGGAGCTTAACTTGCCGGCCCGCACCGCCGTGGCAACAGGCAGCCACTCAGCCACCACTTGCGCACCCAACAAGCCTGTCGTCGGCGGCGCCTCGACATTGGCCGAGTTCGACGCCCTCAAGGTAACTAATTAATTAGCTGGGAGAGTCTCAACCACATGACCGACTAATGACTTGATATCCGTTTTACTAACGCCCCGCCTACATGTCTTTCGCAGGAAGACACTCCTTGCACCCTAATGCACTGGGTGGGCGGCCAGTTGAAGGATGTTGCCAAGGGTAGTATCGTTCAGCCGGAGAGCCGCGCATGGCACAATGGCACAATGGACCCCGGCAATATGAGGGTCAAATACACTATGGTGCTTCCGGGCTACGAGCAAGTGGAGCCTCCCTCTCAACCGACTGGATGGGACGATGATGACCCGCCGGCGGTCCTCAGTACCGCCTTCGGCTACGTGTTCCAATGGCCGAAGAGCCAGATCCGTTTGGGGACGGAGGACCAGCACAACATCACCCCAGAGGCAACACGTCCACCACATGATGAGGCAGCACATCAAGCACAACCTGATGAAGACTTTGAGATGGCGGACTTGGACAACATGGCACAGGATCCCGACGATGGAGACAATGACCCGTACTTTGGCGACCAGTTCATTAACACAAGGTTTTCAGATTATTATGAGCCGGCACTATCAGGCATGCATGATCAAGTTGCCGAGACCCAACCAGCACCGGCGAAACCCCCTTGCCAGGTGCGTCTCTTCCGAAATAGTCAGGAGACGCCGCCACCCGCCCCCTTCACCGAGCCTCCGAGGCCAGCAGTTCCTATGAGCACCCTCAAGAAGGCAGTCGGTGAGGTGAACGCGGCCGCCGTGCCCAACGCCGTGAAGGGCAAGAAGCAAGGTGGTCGCAGAAGGAAGGCTAAGGGTGACCGGGGCCAGGAACAAATTCCTGTTTACCGGGCTAAGGACGGCCCTGTGGGAGAAGCTTCCAGGAGTAAGCATCACGTGGCTGGTACGCCGATGATGCCTCCATCGATGCTCGACGTCGCAGGCCCGCATATGCGCAATCTTCATCATAGCTGTCTACATGTCGAGGAGCGCCGCCTTCGAGAGAACGATCAGTCGTACATGGTTTACAGGGCTAAGGTGCCTTCTGATGTGCCGTGCCTCGTCAGTGTACCCCCCGGGGATATCTTCTACTTGCGGCATACCGACATCTTCGACATGTTGAACGGGTTCCGGCTGCATGATACCCTGGTCCGGCTGTTCTCCCGGAATATGGCCATGCAGATCATACGAGACAACATCCCCGGCATCCAGATAGTGGACCCCTTCTTCATGCGTGATGCCTTCCTGAGATCTGAGGACAACATCGCGCTGGCGTCCGACTACCTCTCAGCCTTCATGGAACAATACTCAGACAAGGATGTGATTCTCCTTCCCTACCATCCCATCACGGCCGGTGATCGGATAGGCTGCGTGCTCATATACTTAGACGTGAAAGACTCAACAGTCGTGTACCTCGACTCTAACAGTGCTATCCGGAAGGACTACTCCACTATCAGGAGAATTCTTGATGGTGCTCTCACCGGCTACGTCGCAGCGGGAGGCGTCAAACCAAGAACACCACGTCTGAAGTTCGGCGCGCACATGTTCCGCCACACGATGCAGTTCCCCTGCGTCAAGCAGCCGCCTGGCAGCGAGAAGGATGCCTTCTACGTCATCCACCACATGAAGGCGTTCTTCCAGGAACAGGAGAACCGCACGCTGCCATCTGACCTCAAGAGGTGGGCTGAAGATCTTGCAGAAATACAGGATCGCAACCTCAGGCAGAACTTCTTCAACATCCAGGAGGAGCTCGCGACAATCGTGCACCAGGAAGTCATGAGGCGGGGGGGCGCCTTTAGTATCGCCTATACACCGCCCAACAAGGAGATAGACGCAGAGTTAGCGCGGCAGGGCGACGGCAGGTCATTCATGCAGATGGCGAAGAATCGGTCGGGCTTCATCAATGTCCCCTCGAAGAAGTCTTGATGATGCCATGATGTTTACCTAGCTAGCTAGCTATTAGTTCCGAACTATATCCATGATGTCCTTGTGTGTTGTAAACCCTATCCCTATGTTTACTTGCCTATCAAACTCTAGTGTGTTTCGTCAAACCGTAGAAACCTGATTATGAGCGACGCTATCTAGTTATTTGTGTGTTATGAACTATTTCAATGCCTTGGTCATGTTGCTTTTTATTCATTAGTTGCCGTCGTTTGCTTTTTGAAATGCCGATGATTAAAACGCGTTGTGGCACAATGTGTGTGATTATACCCTGACGATCTGGTGTGCCTTGTGATATGTACAAACACGAGTCGTTGTGCATCTAACTTGGCACACCAGATCCGTCAGCGGCATTGTCATTTCTGTGTCCAACCTAAGTATATATGAGGCATGCTCTATTTTTTGAGTTGGCTCTTTTCTTGATAACAAGTGCCGATGATTAGAACGTGTTGTGGCACTATGCGTGTGACTAGGCTCGCTGTTCGATCTTGTGTGGCAACTAGACTAGTAATTTGGGCATATACTCTACTTGCTGCACAAGATCGAATAGCGAGTCTGGTCATTTTCCGTGCCCAACCAAAGTATGAGGCACGAATCCAAGTCATTCTTGGGTTGCTTTCTTTGTCTTCTCTTCGAGTTGCCTCTTTTATTGACAAGTGTGTGTGTGTGTCTTTTTTTTTGGGTCTTTCTTTGAAACGCCGATGATTAGAACGTGGTCTCTTACATGTTGTTGCACCATATATATGCATGATTCTATCTTGTGAACTGCTAGCTATTGTTTCCCACTGACATAACTAATATCATCTTTCTTGTGTGTGTGTAGGAGATGGCGAAGAAGTGCTATGTTGTTTACATAGGTGCTGTTCCAGGAGTGTACGACGAGTGGAAACACTGCCACAACCAAGTGAACGGGTTCCCGGGCAACCTCTACCAAGGCTACGAGAGTAGAGCGGTGGCGGAAGCTATGTGGAGACAACACCGGAGGGAGAAGAACCGGGTGAGGAACTTCGTCATCGTCATCACCATCACCTTGCTCTTGGTGGTTGGTGGTATTCTCTACCTTGCCTACTAGTTTCAATGTTATTGTAATGAGATGGTGAAAATCATGTACTCGGTCTCGAGAGATATGTGGACATGGCACTTGTAATGTGATGGATATGTGATACTTGTGTGATGATGATCTACTATTTGATGGATGTGTTGGTTTTATCCATATTTTGGTCCATTGGACCCTTTTATATATATCTGTGAATATACTGTGAATATACTGCTGAATACCTGTATACTGTACAGTATACAGGTATTTTATTTTTAATTTCGAAAATGACATCAGAGGCGCATATTGGAGGTCATAGGAGGCGCATATGCCACCTATATGTGAGGCGCATCACCGAGCTATGCGAGGCGCACCCTATATGCGCCTCTGCTAATCTGAATAGGCGAGGCGCATATCAGTATGCGCCTCCGATATACTTATAGGAGGCGCATATTGATATGCGCCTCGCATAAGGCAAATACCCGAGGCGCATATGATATGCGCCTCCGGTAAAAAATACCAGAGGCGTGGACATAGAGGCGCATATGATATGCGCCTCGGATGGGCAAAGTGGTGCGCCTCGGCTAGCGTTTTCCCTAGTAGTGGGGCACACACCCACAACTTAATCGGGGGCTCCCAAATCAACAAATCTGTCACAATTACAACAAGTAGTAAGCAAGACGAATCTATAGATTACAAGCAAACCCTAGAAACGAACTCCCTCAAGTGAATGAGGGGGAAATGAAGAAGGGCTTGGTGAAGATGTAGATCCGGGCCTTCTCCTTCAATCCTCCAAAGATCAATGAGTTTGGGTGGAGGAATTGGGAGATCTAGTTGATTTGAGCTCTGAGAAATTAGGGTTCATTCAATGCTGGTCGAGCTGCCCTTTCCAAGGTAGGTGAAGGGTATTTATACCCTTCACCCATTTCTAGCCGTTGGACACTGGCTAGGTTGGAGACTCCGGGGTAAGTGGGCCGGAGACTCCGTCCGACTCCGGAAACTTTGAGTTGCCAGTGTCGGAGAACTGTCCTAGGAACTGGGTGTGTCTCACTAGGTATCGAGTAAGGGGTTGAACACGGAATCAAACAACCCTCAACGTGCCTCGGCGACGGTGCTCGCAGAGATCGCTGTGGGACGGCACTACAGAGATGAACGCACGATGTTACTCAGGTTCAGGGCCCTCTGGGAGAGGTAAAACCCCTACGTCCTGCCTTGGTTGTATTGCACTTGCTTGGAGAGGTTTTAGTAAAAAGAGAGCTTGGCGAGCTCGAGGTGGCTAACAATGGCTATTGCTAACCCTAGATCTGAATCGGAACTTAGAGTCGAACCGGAGAAGAACTAGCTAGCTATCAACCAGGGTCCAACCCCTCGCCCGAACGTGCTCCCCCTCATTTTATAGGTGTCTCGGGCCTCTTCCCCCAAATATCTTGGCGGGAAGGGCTACCATATGGCGACGAAGGAGGAGGACGGGTGCACGATAAAGGTAGAGTCCATGGACGCGGTCCATGGCAGGGAGCGGTGTCACCAAAGCTGGAAAAGCCACCGTCCAGCCAGGACGGTGGGTTGGCGCCGCTGAGGTGGGATGTGTCCCATGGTGACGTCGCCCTTGGAGCGTAGCTGCAGACGGTCCCCTTATCACCAAAGTGGCAATTCTTGGAGCTCCTTTGCTTGGTGCAGCGTTGTTGACTGCTTTATACACGAGAACGGCAACTATGGCGCTGCCGTCACCACGCGCTGGCGCGGTCGTCACCGCGCGTTGGCGCGCCCGTGACTCTGCGGAGGGTGCAGAGCCCATGTGCGCCCTGCTGCGGAGGCAGAGCTGGCTTCGAGAGGGAGGAAACCCTCGCGAGGCTGGAGGCCTCGCCGAGCCCTTTGACTTGATCCTTGGAGATACCCTCTCGAGAGGAGGTCCCTCGCGAGGGAAAGAATCCCTCGCGAGGGGAAAAACCCTCGCGAGGCTCGCCAGGCTTGGAGAGCCTGGTCCTTAGCGAAATCTTCTAAAGAATGTTGTGGGCCCTGGCAGGCCGGCCCGTGGTACCCTGGTTTGCACTGTGCCGACAGTAGCCCCTAGGCCCGCGATGGGCACGCCGAAGCCCATGGACGGAGGCGAAGCGTCGGGGGCCCAACGATGCCTGCCTGGGCCGTGACACGTGGGGCACAGCGGTTGCGCCCGAGGCCACGATCTCTTCGGCTTCAACGGGCGACCCGGTGGGGCCCACCACGTCCTTGGTTTTTGGCCAATAAAGCCTGTGCGCGCAGACTGCGCCCATCACTTCGTCCATTACTCCACCGCACACTTCCCCCAAATATCTTCTTCTTCCCAGAGCGCTCCGCCTCCAAGATACTCTTCTCTGCCGCGATGATGGCGCCCAAGAAAACAACCGATCCGGCGAAAGGAAAGGCTCCAGCGCAGGCTGGCAGGCCCGCGACGGCGTCGGGGAGCGCTGGACTCGCGGGGGCGCTGCCGAAGTCCCGCATCCACTCGGCGGCGATTGAAAAGGTGCGCCACCTGGCGGCCGCGAGCACCAACGAGCACGGCGCCACCGACATGAGACTGGCTGGCAGCAGGCTTCCCGAGGGGTACTACCCCATCTTCCTTCAAACTCTCTACGCCGGTCTTGTTCCTCCTTTCTCTGACTTCCTCCTGGGGATTTTGGAGGTGTACCAGATCCAACTCCTCCATCTTCATCCCAACTCCATCCTCATCCTCTCCATCTTCGCCTACCTCTGCGAGGCCTACATTGGCATCCGTCCCTCGGTGGCGCTCTTCCGCAGCTTCTACTCCCTCCGGTCCACCGCGCAGAACGAGCGGATCGAATGCGTCTCCTTCCGCATTGCCGATGCCAGGAGCAGGAACTACATCCCCATCGCATGGTGCGGTGAGAACACCATCACCAAGGTGACGAAGAAGGTGGAGGACTTCCGCCAGCGGTGGTTCTTCGTCGACACCAAGGGGAGCAACCCTCTCCTGGAGGTGCCCGTGGCGCCCCCGAGGAAGTGGGCGCACTGGGCGAGCGCAGGCTTCGAGGGCCCGAAGCTTGACGCGGTGTACGAGTGCATACGGAGGCTTCGCGACGCCGGACTCACCGGCCAGATGGTGGCGAAGGACTTCACGAGGCGCCGAATCGCCCCCCTCCAGTGGCATTCAGAGCCGGTGTGGCAGTACACAGGCAGGGAGGACAGGATGCGCCTGTGCTCGGACAGCTTCACACCGGAGGTGCTGTACCACGTCATGGGGATCCTCTTCGCCACGACGGACATCCCATCCCCCACCTGCAACGAGGCCCGGACGCTCTTCAGCTTTGTTGAAGAGAGCGTGCACGAGCACCGCATGCACCTGCCAGTATTCGACGAGTGGGGGATCGTGCCCGCACGACACCACGGGCCCCGCACCAACCCGTGGGTGGCGGAGACAGAGCATATGGACGAGTCGCCGGAGCCGGACGAGGGAGAGGACTCTGGCGAGGATGAGGCCTCGAGAGGCGCCAACCCCTCCGGCGAGGACGAAGCCTCGAGAGGCGCTAACCCCTCGGGAGGCTCCGTCTGCTCCCCAAGGAGCGTACCGCCTGAAGAGGACCTCCAGGTGATTTCCTCCAGCGACGACGAGGACGCCTTTCACGTAGATCCCTCCCGACGCGCCGCAGAGGAGGAGGAGGAGAGCGGCAGCAGGGGAGGACGCTGCGAGCCGCGCTCCAAGGCCGTCCACGATAGGAAAGCCGCAGCTACGAGGGGCGCTCCTCGTGAGGAGGCAGGAGCGCCACAAGAGGAGGCCAGAGCGAGCAACCCCTAGCCGCCCAAGGCGAAGAAAAGGGTGTGGAGGATGGCCGACATGTAAGCCTCGGTCCTTCCTCTCTCCTCTAGCATCTTGCTTTCGAAAACCCTCCTGACGGATCTTCTGTTTGTCTTTCTTCTCAGGAACCCTGTGGCGCCGAAGAGGCGGCGGCTCCGCAAGCTTGGGGAGGCCGTTGGCGCCACCGCGGCGACGCCTGCGGCTGGCGAGCCGCAGCATGTGGCTACTCCTCCTGCGGGTGAGCACCGCGCGGAGGAGGTGGTTGAAGAGGTGGTGCCGTCGCCAGCTCGGGCAGCCACTCCTCCCGACGTACTGCAGGAGGCAATGGAGGAGGAGGCGGCGGCCGAGGCCGCACAAGCCTCGGCGAAGCCGGACGAGGAGGAGCAGATCCAAGAGATCATCGTGGAGCCGCCTCCAGAGGAGGAGGCTCCCACAAGAGGGGCTGACGCGCCCGAGGCTGCGGCAGGTGCGGTCACCATGGAAGGGGCGGAAAATGCCCCTGAGGAGCAGGAGGTGGAGGCGCCTCCGGAGCCCACGGACGCTGGAGCCGGGGGCGAGAGGACTCCCAGACCCTAGAGGGCTCCTGGCGCGGGCGGTGAAGATGGTGCCCACACGAGCCCCCAGGCCGCACCCGACGCGGGCGGCAAAGGAGGCGCCCTCACGAGCCCCCAGGCCGCACCAGGAACAACTCTGAGCCCGAGGCAGGGTGCCTCGGGCGCCCTGCCAAGAATCGAGACCTCTGCACCCCACAGCGGTGCGGGGACCTTGGCGCTGCGGGAGCCGCGGCGCCACGCGGTTCGCCGCGGCGTCGTCTTCAGCCAGGCGCGGCGGACGCTCGACGAGCTGGAGGCGCAGTACGCCGAAGAGGACCTCGCCAGGGCGGAGGAGCGGGCGAGACTTGACGAGGGCTGGGCCCTCCTCCGCGAGAGCGTGGAGAGCTGCCACCAGCAGGATGCGGCGGCCCTGGCTGCACGCCAAGAGGCCATGCGCTTTGCCGAAGAGACCCGCGACAGCGTGAAGCGGGAGGCGGCAGAAACCATGGAGCAGCTGGACGCCGCTCGGGAGGCGCTCGAGGCAGAAACTGCCTCCAAGCGACAGGAGGTTGCGGCCTTGGAGCAAAACTTCATCACGCACTCCAAAACTGTGGAGGGCAGCTTGAAGGAGCTCCGCGAGAGGCTGGACGCTCGCGAGGTGCAGCTGACCTAGCGCGAGGCAGAGCTCACGCGACACGAGGGAGAACTCTCCCCCCGCGAGGAGGAACTGCGCCGGCGCGAGGAGCAGGTCCTGCATCTTGAGGCGGACCAGGCCACCCGCGAGGAGCAGCTGAAGGCTCGCGAGGGCCAGGTGGCCAAGGACGAAGCCTCCTACGCGAAGCGCCTCGAGAAGGCCAACGCCGATCTCGCGGCAAAGCAGAAGAGAGCGTAGGAGGAGGCCGACGACAAGGTCAAGCTCATCCGCCAAGAACTCTCCAAGGATTATGGCGAGAAGGTCAAGAAGCAGGAGGAGCGCTTCACGACGAAACGCGACGAGCTCCAAAACCGCATCAAGGAGCTTGAGAAGGAGGAGAAGCGGATGGCCTCCCGCCTTCAGAGCGCCAGGGCCGCCCAGGCCAGCGCGGAAGCGGAGGTTGCCACCCTGAAGAAGGACCTGAGCGAGCTCCACCAGCAGGTGGGGCCGGTTGTGGACCTCGTGGAGGAGGCACGGAGCAACGCGGAGATCGGCCGGACCATGTCGCGCCAGCGCCAGCGCATGCTCCAAGACCTGGTGCTCCGTGCGCGCGCCATTGGGGACCGTCTGGGGACCGAGGTCCCCTCCTTTGCCGCAGGGGGGAGCGACGACGAGGCCGCGTACACGTTCTTCTTCGAGCAGTTCCTCGCAAAGCTTGAAGAGACCGCGAAGGACCTCAACGACCGCATCGTGGAGGAGAGCCGCGATCTCCTCGTCCTCGCCACCTGCCGCATCTTTGCCAACCTCGCGAGGCTCCAGCCCTCGCTTGACCTCAAGGCCGTGACGGCGCCGGTCGATCTCAGCAGCCGCGTCGCGCTGAGCGACAGGACGCGGAAGGCCGCCGAGGAGTACGCCAAGCTATTCGACCAAGTCGAGGTTGACGAAGGCAAAGACGACGGCGAAGAGGACGCCCCGGAGGAGGAGGCGGATGCCGCCGCGGACGGCGCGGGCACCTCGGGAGGCCCGACGGCCTGAGCTTTTCCTGTGGCTGGATGTGCAAGAGGCACACATTACCTTAGTATTTTGCTTGTAAAACTTTTGTAAAGACTTGTTTAAGTGTCGTTTGAATGTGCTTGGTGAATATCCCTCGGGAGGCTTTTATCTTTCCTTTCATGTCTTTTTCGCTCTACGTCTTAGGACCCTCTCTTAGCGCTACACCACCGCCGCTTCGGTATGTGAGAGTCAGGGCTCCACAAGGCCGGGGGGGTGCGTGAGGCCTCGAGAGGTAAGAGCTCCCGAGTCGCGATGCTCGGGGCTCCCCTTTAATGCGCAAGCAGCCCATGAGGCATAGGATAGAGAAAAGAGGCTCGAGGGACAAAAACCAGCGAAAGGAAAATTTAACCAAGTGTTTGGACTTAGCTTCGCGAGGCGTTTTTGCCTTGGAGAGGGTGTTGGTTCCCTGATGGGGCGTTTTTCTTCCGAGATTGCCTGAGGCTTGTTTTGAGCCTGCTTTCCTGCGTTTTGACAGATAGGCATACCCACAAGCAATACATAGCTAGATAACTCATGCGTGCTCGTAGGTTCCTTCATGTGTGTCTCGCGAGGAGAACAGGCACCAAGGTCCTTGGTGAGTTGACGTGCACGGGAGCCGGTCCATGAGTTCAGAGCTCCTTGGGAGTTGACATGCACGAGAGCTGACCCGTGAGTTCAGAGCTCGGATTCCTTGGGTTTGAGGCGCTGCTGGGATGCTCCCGAGGCACAGGCACCATGCTCAGCCCCCGCTCGCGAGATACCTAGGAGGGATCATACGAGCAAGGATGAAAAGCAATAACATAACTGCTTACCGAAGCAACAACATATGCTGCCGCGAAGCGCAAAGGTTCAAAGTGACCTGAAACAGAGGTTCATTACACTGGCGTGGCCAGAAATACAAAATCCTCCATGTCTGGGCATGGTGTTCCACATGGAGTGGCTGAGACTCTCGCGGCCCGAGGCGACGCATGTAGAGAGAGCTCAGAGAGGGGGGCCCCTATGTGTAACGCCCTGACCCCAGAGTTATACAGTGAAACGTTGTGCAACCGGTCATGCTACACAATCAAGGGTTACTGGGGTTACCAATCCCAGGCCAAAACACATTGGCAGGCGTGCTCGGAATACATCATCGGCACACAACACCTCGATCATGCCATAAGCTCGGACATCGCTTTCACGTATAACAAAGAGACCAAGACTGCGGAACAACTGGCACATCACAGACTCTACGACACAAAGAGATCATAGTTCAACTCATATAATTGAGAAAGATAGCAAATATCACAATCAGAGGTCGCAGACCCATCATTACATCAAGCGGAAAGCAAATATAGTTGTCTAACAACAAGATCCAAATTATGGCCTAAGAGGCCTACAAATAAACATCCCGTGCCAGCCTGTTCCAAGACGTCCCAAGCTGCCACCTGGGAACCCCAGACTACTCGTCGACGTCAACGAAGAACCCACCTAGTCGCTCGGTGTCGTCTTCCTCTGAAATACAAATACATAGGGGCAGCAAAGAGAGACTGAGTACGACGTACTCGCAAGTTTAGTAGGGCGATATAGGCCCAATGACTGACGGAGGCTCTAAAGCTGTATAAGTGGTTCCTTTGCATAAAGCTAGTTTTAAATAAACGGAAACATAAATGACACATGGCATTCGTCTACTCAGAATACTTTTAAAAAGGGGTAAGAGAGTAACATTTGTCATCATTGGTTCTCATCGAACCCTTTTGTAACCATCACCACTCGTCTCCACCAAAGGCACTCCCTCGAATCACCCTCGAGGAAATGAACCCTTTTACACACACTTTGAGTTGCAACCTTTAGCTGCCAAATTAATTAATTAAGGTTAAGATTCTCTATGATCCCGTAAATCCATTCCCAAGGCGTCCATAACCGCGGACACGGCTTTTCGAAAAGATTAAACCCTGCAGGGGTGTACTATGTGAAAGTCGCCAGGTTCCCGAGGACCTCCCAGCTTCTTATCCATTGGTACCGTCCGGCTCACCTAGTTGGCCCTCTTCCGGGGAAGGCCGGCAAGCAGGCGCGGTTAAACCTTTACCTCGCGTGAGACTATCCAAGAGTCATCTGTGGCCACAGGGCAAGTTTACCCAGCCTCAGCCCCTGCCCCATCGCCACGTCCTAAACACAAATCCTCATCAATATCATCTTTTCCACTCACACGCAAATGGAAAAACCGAACTAGAGGACCCTTGGATACGCCCGCACAAGTTATTCAGTCAGTAAGGCGCCCATACACCCACCAATGGCAGCACGCTCAAACCTTGGTTCCGAAGACAGGAACTCGCGCCTAGGGGCAAGAGTGAGGCAAAACACCATCCCCGATGGCAACTCACCCAAGCCTACTTAGCATTTTAATTAAGCACCACACATATCCACCATGCCCGAATCGTTCCATTAACATCAACAATTATGGAATTCAATAACGGACATAACTAGTATTGCAACTAAGCATGTCTAAGCATGGCTAAGCATATAACCAACAATTATAATTCGTATCCGGCCAACACATCAACACTAGGGTTCATAGGTAGGGATACATGTGATTGGCTCGGGGAAGAGACATGCATTCATATGATTCTATATATTTACCAAAAGAGACATTTGAACCGCATGCAATATTATGGTGGATAAAATAATTTGATAAAATCATAGGATGCTAGAATGCCAAGAAGGTTAGGTTATCTCTTGCCTTTGTTGGCAATGCACAGAAAATATAGAGCTACGAGGAAACAAGTGATTGACTTGTCGATCCATACTCCAGTGTCGGCCTTCGGCATTGTCGATCTTCACATCGGACTCGTCTCAATCTCGAATCGCATTCTATCGAGAAGATACAAAACACTGGAAAGAAGGAACAATCAACACATATAGAAGTGCAATGCGCAAACACATGATGACATGACAAGTTAATGCATTTGAGAGGTCTTCACCTATCCCACAAATTAAATGGGATCCCGAATATAATTATAACAATTAACGGGTCAGAACTCCATATTTAACTTAGTGAATCGCGTTATTACTCAACATGTCCAGTATTGAATATGAGGTCTACATGCATGATATTTACATTATTAGATAGGTATTATTCCACTGATTGTTTTGATACCTCGTTTGCATTTTTCCGATTAACGATGAATAAATGGCGAATTAAACGGTTAAGCAACTTAAATCAATTTAACCAATTCGAAAATGACATCAAGGTAAAAGTTATTTCCATACTGTGATTTTAACATAGTTGAATGGCATTTGAGTTGCTGATCAAATTGGTATATCATTTGCAATTTTGGATTAATATTATCAAGTTATGGTAATTTCAATAATTGATTTAATTCTGCCATTTTATCTATTTTTAATAAACAGCACCAATATTAATTCTAAAATTGTCTAAAATTACATAAACTTGTAGATAATTGTTCACTGGACAATTTGAGCTATTAAACATAATTTTTGAATAAGCAAAACTCAAGTTATGGATTTTCTAAACTTGGAATTAAATCTGCCATTTTAATAAATTTAGTTAAACAGCAATTTAAATGTTCATTATTGCATGGAAACATCATTAACATGTAGATGTTGTTTTCCTGAATATTTAGAGATCTTATTTATAATTTTTGGATCATTATTCATTAAGTTATGGATTTTATAAATTCCATTTATATTCTGCCATTTTCATTAATTTAATTAAAACAGGCAATTTAAGTTTAACCAAAAAATCCAACTAATGGCACTAATATTTAGAGTTTATTTAGCTGAGCATTTTGACATATTATTTGCAATTTTCTGAATTATAAAACTCTAGATATGAATTTCCAAAATTTTGAATAACTCACAGACGATTTGCATTTCACATTTAAATTTCAATTTCAAAAATTCATTTGCATGTGGGAGTTGCATATTTGAATAGGTTATGTAATTCTAAACTTGCTGATACTTTATTTGAAATTTTCTGAGTTACCAATTAAAAGATATTGCAAAAATGAATTTCTGTTAATTTCTAAAAACAGAAAACAGATGAACTATGACATCACCATGACGTCACAGAGGGGACTGCGGCCCGTTGATCATCAATTCGTCGATTGGTGGGAAATTGGACGATGGCACCGGCCCTACTAGCTAGAGGGAGTGGAGAGGAGCCAGAGGGGGCGGCGCACGGACCAAATGGTCACCGGAGTCGCGCTGGCGTCCATGGTTGCGGCGGCGGGTGGCGGTGTACGGTGGCTGCGGTGAGGGAAGGGGTAGGGGGAGCAGGAGGGTGTCCTTGCGGAGCGTGAGCTCACCATCAGCGCGTTGCAGGTGACGGCAAGGGCCGGGGTGGTCGGAGGTGACGGCGAGCGCGTCGACGTGCGGCGGCCGGAGGCGGAGATGACCGGGACGGAGGCGTCGATCTTGGGCGTCCTGCGATGATTCCTTCGGCGTGGGGAACGAGGGGAGCACGGCGCGTCTGGTGGCGGTGTCGGAGTGAGCTCGGGTGGCCGGAATCGACTGCGGGCATGACGGCGGCGAGCGGCGGTCGCGGGAGAAGATTCGGTCGGCGACGGCGAACCCCGGCCTCCCGCCACGATTCCTTGGCCGGGGATGTAGTAGACGGCGAGGCGGAGCAGATGGAGGCGTCGGCTGGCTTCGGGGTGGCCTCAAACGCCGGCGATTCGAAGGGGGGCGGCGGCGGCCATGGCGGACAGGGAGCTGGCTAGGGTTAGGGTTCGTGGGGGAAAGCAGGGGAAAGTGAGGGAGAGAGAAGAGCAGCACGGCCGCTGGGGGCCTCCTTTACCACGCAGCAGGGGAGAGGGGGGGCCGGCATCGTCGAGCAAGGAGCGAGCTCCACGGCATGGCGCCAGGGGAAACGCTGTGGCGACAGGGGAGAAGGACTTTTGCGAAAACCCCCTCGGCTCATTTTTCCTTTTAAAAATTTCTGGAAACCTTTTAAACAGCAACTTTGGCAATTTAATTGAGGCAGGTAAACATTTTTAAAAATTATGAAAATATTCATGTAAGCTCCCCATGTTAGTTAGAAGCTCCACAAAAATTGGTTCTGCAAAATAAAAAGTTTTGCATCACTTTTGGTCATAGTGTTTACAAATGACAATTTTAATAATTTCCAAACTTTATTGACTTGGAATAATTAAGCAATTCCATAAACTATGAAAATATTTATGGAGGCTCCTAATATTATAAGGGAGCTCCCATGATTTTATTTTGAATTTTGAGAAGTTGAACTTGGAGTCAAAATTCACCATTTGTTTAAACCAATTTGAACTCCAAATATTTATTACTTTTCTTAACAAGCAATTGTCTTTGACAAAGAGTTAAACAAATATATTCTTGGAACTTCCTGGACAATTTGGAAATTCCAGAATAATTTGGTTTGCTAAGTTGAGCAAATGTATTTGGGTTGGGAAAAATTTGGGAAGGGTTTGATTGCTTTAAATGATTTCCATTGTTTGCAATATTTAACTTAGCATTTAAATATGTATGCCATGATGCAATGAAAATAAAAGTGAAAATTTGGCCCATATTTTAGGGTACCAAATCTGGGCTGTTACACTATGCGGGGGTGGCTTCAAGAGTCTGCGGTCCACCATGGCTGGGCATGGGGATCCACCTCGCCAAGGCATGGTGCTTGAAGAAGTCACCTTGCCGAGGCGTGGTGGCTTGGGAGTCTTCTCGAACGGCCCGCGGCAACGTATAGTAGAGAGGGGAGCCCGAAGTTTTTCCTCGTGGAGGATGATGGCGCGAGGCTCTCCCTTGATGCAAAAATTGCTCGTCGAGGATGATCAGGGGGTAGAACTTGCGTAGGTGTTGGATGTTCCAGGGGTTGGTGACAGGGATGCCGTCCTCCATCTCGAGCCGCGCGGAGCCAGGCCTGGCGATGTGCACGACCCTGTAGGGTCCTTCCCACATTGGCGAGAGCTTGTGGAGGCCTGCCTTGGAGAGGATTCTCCTCAGGACAAGGTCTCCTGCTTCGAGAGTGCGCAGGCGGATGTGGCGGCTGTGGTAGCGACGGAGGTCTTGCTGGTACCTTGCCGCTCTCAGGGCCGCATTGCGGCGGAGCCCCTCGAGCAGCAAGCAGGTCGTGGTTGCGGGAGTCGTCCTGCTCAGCTCCCTTTGAAGCCAAGACTCGTGGAGAGCCGGGGGTGATCTCGCTGGGGAGAACGGCTTCAGCGCCATAGACGAGGGAGAACGGCGTCTCGCCAGTTGGCTTTGTTGGCGTGGTGCGGATGGACCAGAGCACCGAGGGGAGCTCATCGATCCAGTGCTTGCCGCTGGCCTTGAGGCGGTTGAAGCTTCTCGTCTTGAGGCCCTTGAGCACCTCGGCGTTGGCTCGCTCAGCCTGCCCGTTGCTTCGTGGGTGAGCCACCGAGGCGTAGCAGATTTGGGCGCCGAGGCTGCCGCAGTAGGACTTGAAGGCGCCGCTGATGAATTGTGAGCCGTTGTCGGTGATGATGCGGTTGGGCACGCCAAAGCGGCAGACCAGGCTCCTGATGAATTTCACCGCTGATTTCGCCGGGATGGTGCGCACGGGTTCCACCTCAGGCCACTTGGTGAATTTGTCGATGGCGACGTAGAGGTAGCGGTAGCCCCCGAGCGCTCGCGGGAAGGGTCCCAGGAGGTCCAGCCCCCAGACCGCGAACGGCCAGGAGAGCGAGATGTTTGGAGTCCTTGCGCGGGCTGGTGGATCTGCTTGGCGTGGAATTGGCAGGCGTCGCAGGATTGGACGATTGCGGCTGCATCTTGAAGCACTGAAGGCCAGTAGAAGCCACTCCGGAAGACCTTGCCTGCAAGGGTGCTGAGGATGAATGGTGGCCGCACTCTCCGCTGTGGATGTCGTTGATGAGCTGGCGGCCTTCCTCGGCAGGGACGCACCGCAACGCAACCCCATTGGGGCGCTTACGGTACAGGTCTCCGTCGTGGAGGCAGTAGGACTTGGCCTGGCGAGCAACCCTTTCGGCTTCGCATCTTCTTCGGGGAGGACTCGATTTTGCAGGTAGTCTTGATCTCGTCGATCCAACCAGTGTCTTGGCGTACCAGGGTCATCAGCAAGCGATCGCCTGAGGGCAGCCCGCAGTTTGGTGCTCCACTTGATGGGGCTGGTGGGAGCTCCTCAATGCTCATGTTGACTGCTGGTTGCTTGACCGAGGACTTGGCGAGTCTCTCCTCGAACACTCCAGGCTTCTGGGCTTCCCTTCTTGCTGCTCGCCTGGCGAGTTCATCTGCTTCTTGGTTTTCTCCTCGTGGGATATGCTTGAGCTCCATGCCCCTGAAGTGCTTCTCGAGTTTGCGTACCTCTTCAAGGTAGGCCACCATGTAGGTGTCCTTAGGCGTGTAGCTTTTGTTGGAGAAGTTGACGAGGAGCTGAGAGTCGCCCTTGATGAGGATGCGCTTGATGCCGAGGGCAATGGCAGCTCTGAGCCCGGAGGAGGCCTTCGTATTCAGCAATGTTGTTGGAGACCTTGTCGTTGTCCTTGAAGCACAGCTGGACGGCGTAGTAGAGCTTGTCGCCTGTCGGTGAGGTGAGGACAGCACCAGCCCCTGCACTCCGGGCCGCGAAGGCGCCGTCGAAGTGCATGGTCCA
Organism: Puccinellia tenuiflora; assembly: GCA_012064385.1. Lineage (NCBI taxonomy): Eukaryota > Viridiplantae > Streptophyta > Magnoliopsida > Poales > Poaceae > Puccinellia > Puccinellia tenuiflora. The sequence continues at coordinate 323,523 of QRDG01000941.1, read as the reverse complement.
GTGGCTGGGCTCCGTCCCTCCTGAGGCTGCGCTTCCTCCTCTTGAGGCTCTTCTTCACGCGTGTCCGTCCATTCGGCCATGAAATCAGCCAGCGCCCTGCCCTTGATGACCCTTGTGGTGTCAAACTCCAGCTCGAAAGGTTGCAGCTCGATGCCCCAGCTTGCGACGCGATCTTTTGCATTTGGGTTGCGCAGGACTTGCTCCAGGGGGTATGAGGTGACCACCTTGATGGGGTGACCCTGGAAGTAGTGGCGCAATTTCCTGGAGTCGCTGAGGAGCGAGAAGAGGAGCTTTTGCTGCATGGGGTATCGCTCGCGAGCGTCCCGCAGCACTGTGCTAACGAAGTACACGGGATGCTCGACGAGGGTAGTCGTTGGCGTGGCAGCGGTTGGCTCCTCTCGAGGCTCGGTGGAGTCCTTGTCAGGGTTTTCTTCAGGCCCCACTTGTAGAGGCTCGGCATGAGGCTAGAGGCTTGACGTGGCTGCTTTCTTGTCGAGGAGTTCTGGGCTTGGCGAGGCGGGGCTCTGCTTGGCGAGGACTGGCTCTACCCTTTCAGCCACCAAGACCGCGCTTGCCGTCTGAGGAGTGGCTGCAAGATACATCTTCAGAGGCTCGCGAGGGCGTGGGGCAACCATGATGGGTGGGCTCGCCAGGTATTTCTTCAGGTCCTCGAAGGCCTTTGCTGCTTCAGGGGTCCACTTGAAAGGACCGGACCTCTTCATGATCTTGAAAAATGGCAGCGCCCTCTCGCCGAACTTGGAGATGAAATGTCCAAGGCTGGCCATACATCCCGCCAAGCGCTGCATGTCCTTGAGGCGACGAGGAGGCTGCATCTCTTCTATGGCTCTAATATTGTCGGGGTTTGCTTCGATGCTGCGATGAGACACCAGGAACCCGAGGAGCTTGCCTGAAGGTACCCCGAAGACGCACTTGGCGGGGTTCAGCTTGATGTTTACCTTGCGCAGGTTGGCAAAGGTCTCCTCGAGGTCCTTGATGAGCGTGTCTTCTTTGCGGGTCTTTGACCACGATGTCGTCGATGTAGGCCTCTGCATTCCTCCCCATTTGAGCCCCCAAGGCGATCCTCATGAGGCGCTGGAAAGTGGCACCGGCGTTTTTCAGGCTGAAGGGCATGCAGACGTAGCAAAACACACCACAAGGGGTGAGAAATGCTGTCTTCTCCTCGTCCTCCTTCGCCATCTTGATCTGGTGATAGCCTGAGAAGGCATCCAGAAAACAGAGGAGTGCGCAGCCGGCGGTGGAGTCCACGATCTGGTCGATCCTCGGGAGGGGATAGGGGTCCTTGGGGCAGGCTTTGTTGAGGTCGGTGAAGTCGATGCAGAGGCGGCTTCCTCCGGTGTGCTTGGGGACGACCACACCGTTGGCGAGCCAAGTGGGATGGACAACTTCCTTGATGATGCTGGCTTTTTCAACTTTCTACTTCTTGGACGATGAAATCTTGCTTCTCTGGCGCCTGGCGCCGCGCCTTTTGCTTCACGGGGCGTGCGTTTGGACACACGGCTAAGTGGTGCTCGATCACCTCCCTCGGTACTCCGGACATATCTGACGGTGTCCATGCGAACATGTCAGAGTTTGCCCTGAGGAAGGCGACGAGCGCGCTTTCCTATTTGGGAGGCAAGTTGGCGCCGATGGTGACGCTAGCCCCCGAGCCGTTTGCCTCAAGAGGCACTTGCTTCGTCGCGGCCTTCTCCTGAGAGAACAGCTGCTTCTTCTTCGCGGGGGGCCTCGGGAGGGGTTCCTCATCCTCGTCAGCGGGTGACGCCACCGCGGCAGCCTTGTAGGCCGCTTGCGCAGCGTACAGGGCGTCTGAGACCATGCCGCGGATGACGATGGTGCCACCCGAGCCAGGGAGCTTGACGAGGTTGTAGGCGTGGTGGGTCACCGCCATGAACTTGGCGAGGGCGGGGTAGCCGAGGATGGCGTTGTAGGGCAGGCCGATGTGCGCGACGTCGAAGTCGATCAGCTCGGTGCGGTAGTTGGCCTGTGCCGAAAGTGACCGGAGCCTCACCTGCCCCAAAGGGGTGGTGAGACCCTCTGTCACCCCCGAGAAGGGCCTGGTGGGCATGAGCCGCTCGTAGGGCACCTGCAGCTTCTCGAAAGTCTCGACAGAGATGACGTTGAGGCCTGCACCCCCATCGATGAGCGTCTTAGAGACTGCAATGTTGTTGATGGTGGGAGTGCAGACCAGCGGGATGGTGCCAACAGTCAAAGTGATGGGGTACTGGGACCACTTGAGGGGCCTGGAGGCCTCAACCCCGGGAAGCGCTGCCGCGACCTCGCGAGCGAGTTGCTTGAAGTGGCGGTTGGAGCTGGGGGCCTGAGCCCCGCCGAGGATGCAAGCGGCCCCGCGAGGCACCTGGTAGCCCTCAGGAGTCTCGGCAGGGAGGTTGTCGTTCACGGGCTGGGCGGCGTTGGCTTGAGGGTTCTGCTGGTAGTTGTCGTCGTAGTTGTTGTTGTTCCAGCGTCGCCCCCCGCGGCCGCCCGCGCCGCCGCCGCCGCGACCTCGCTGCCGTTAGCCCACGAGCCTCGCGAGCCTCGCGAAGCCTCTTGAGGTCGTAGCAGTCCTCGGTGGCATGGGAATGCCTGTTGTGGTAGATGCAGAAGGGGCGATCATCTTTCTTCTCGGGTCCGCGGCTGGAGCGGCAGCGCGAGGCTGCTTGGCGTCAGGCTCAGCCGCGAGGACCGCAGTGGTCTTGCGCTTCTCGGTGGATTTCTTCTTCTTCTTGGACCCTCGGCGGGGTCCCCTGGCTCGTTCTTGACGAACAAGCGGCCCTCCTCAGCCTTGGCGCACTTGTCCGCCAAGTCGAAGAGCTTGACGACGGTGGTGATGTTGTCGTGGATGCCAAGCTTCTCGAGCATCCGCACATCCGTGACCCAGCCTGGAAGGCCGAAATGACCTGCGCGTCGGTGGCGTTGGGGATCTTGTTGCGCACCTGGCTGAAGCGCTGGATGTACTTGCGGAGGGTCTCGCCAGGCTTCTGGCGTACGCCGCGGAGGTCGTTGTACGTGAGGCCGCGCTCGTACGTGCCCTTGAAGTTGGCGACGAAGCACCGGCAGAGGTCCTCCCAGGTGTTGATGGACTCGGCGGGGAGGTTCGTGAGCCACGAGGACGCGGAGTCCTTGAGGGCCATGGGGAACCAGTTCGCCATGACTTTGTCGTCGCCCCCTGCGGCCTGGATGGCCAAGTGTAGAGCTGCAGGAACTCCAGGGGGTTGTTCTTGCCGTCGTAGCGCGGAGGAAGATCCGGCCTGAACTTGACCGGCCAGACGACGCGACGGAGGCTGCGAGTGAACGCGGCCGTCGTGCCGTAGGTGACCGGCCGTTGGCGAGGGTGGCGCGGACGCCCGCGGTGGCGACGTCATGGACGGCGCGGTTGTGGCGATCCTGGTGGCGCTCGATGCTCACGCGTGCGTCCTCCGGGGCTCGCTGCACGATTTGGCAGTCATGCGGCGACGANGAGGATGGCGTTGTAGGGCAGGCCGATGTGCGCGACGTCAAAGTCGATCAGCTCGGTGCGGTAGTTGGCTTGCGTGCCGAAAGTGACCGCGAGCCTCGCCTGCCCCAAAGGGGTGGTGAGACCCTCTGTCACCCCCGAGAAGGGCCTGGTGGGCATGAGCCGCTCGTAAGGCACTTGCACCTTCTCGAAAGTCTCGACAGAGATGACGTTGAGGCCTGCACCCCCATCGATGAGCGTCTTAGAGACTGCAATGTTGTTGATGGTGGGGGTACAGACTAGCGGGATGGTGCCAACAGTCGAAGTGGACTTGGGGTGGTCGCTGGAGTCAAAGGTGATGGGGTACTGGGACCACTTCAGGGGCCTGGAGGCCTCAACCCCGGGAAGCGCTGCCGCTATCTCGCGAGCGAGTTGCTTGAAGTGGCGGTTGGAGCTGGGGGCCTGAGCCCCGCCGAGGATGCAAGTGGCCCCGCGAGGCACTTGGTAGCCCTCAGGAGTCTCGGCAGGGAGGTTGTCGTTCGCGGGCTGGACGATGTTGGCTTGAGAGTTCTACTGGTAGTTATCGTCGTAGTTGTTGTTGTTCCAGCGTCGCCCCCCGCGGCCGCCGTGACCTCGCTGTCGTTCGTTAGCCTCGCGAGCCTCGCGAAGCCTCTTGAGGTCGTAGAAGTCCTCGGTGGCATGGGAATGTCTGTTGTGGTAGATGTAGAAGGGGTGGTCATCTTTCTTCTCGGGGTCCGCGGCTGGAGCGGCAGCGCGAGGCTGCTTGGCGTCAGGCTCAGCCGCGAGGACCGCAGTGGTCTTGCGCTTCTCAGTGGCCTTCTTCTTCTTCTTGGATCCCTCGGCGGGGTCCCCTGGCTCGTTCTTGACGAACAAGCGGCCCTCCTCAGCCTTGGCGCACTTGTCCGCCAAGTCGAAGAGCTTGACGACGGTAGTGATGTTGTCGTGGATGCCAAGCTTCTCGAGCATCCGCACATCCGTGACTCCAGCCTGGAAGGCCGAAATGACATGCGCGTCGGTGGCATTGGGGATCTTGTTTGCGCACCTGGCTGAAGCGTTGGATGTACTTGCGGAGGGTCTCGCCAGGCTTCTGGCGTACGCCACGGAGTTCGTTGTACATGAGGTCGCGCTCGTACGTGCCCTTGAAGTTGGCGACGAAGTAACGGCAGAGGTCCTCCCAGGTGTTGATGGACTCGGCGGGGAGGTTTGTGAGCCATGAGGACGCGGAGTCCTTGAGGGCCATGGGGAACCAGTTCGCCATGACTTTGTCGTTGCCCCCTGTGGCCCGGATGGCCAAAGTGTAGAGCTGCAGGAACTCCAGGGGGTTGTTCTTGCCGTCATAGCGCGGAGGAAGATCCGGCCTGAACTTGACCGACCAGACGACGCGACGGAGGCTGCGAGTGAACGCGGCCATCGTGCCGTAGGTGACCGGGCCGTTGGCGAGGGTGGCGCGGAGGTGGCGCCCCGCGGTGGCGGCGTCCTGGACGGCGCGGTTGTGGCGATCTTGCTGGCGTTCGATGCTCACGCGTGCATCCTCCGGGGCTTGCTGCACGATTTGGCAGTCATGCGGCGACGACGCGTGCGATGCAGCGCGGTTGTCGCGAGGAGGAGCCCCGGCTGGGGCAGGTTGCGGCAGAACTGGTGGAGCTGGAGCGGGCGCGGGATGACGAGGAGGTGCATGTGGCGCGCCGTGCGCCACGTCCCCTGCGCGCGGAGAGGGAACCAGCGAACGAGACGGTGCAGGAGCGGCGACGCGAGCGGCGCCGACGAGCTCGGAGAGGCGGTTGAGCCAGGCTTCTTGAGCCTCCGGCGTGGGGCGGTACTGCAGCAGCTCCTGCGCCATGAGGAGCGCAGTTGCCGGGCTGGGCGCAGGGCGGCCCAGCGAGGAGGTAGCACGGTCCCGCGACGGGTGCAGGGAGGAAGCCTCCTCTTCACCGAGGTCGTCCTCGGCGTGGTCGGCGTCGTTGTCCTCTGGGTGCTCGACGCGGGGCTCGGGGTCGACGTGGCGCTCCGGAGCAGCACTTCCGCGCGGGCGGCCGCCCGGGTTGCCAGCGGGAGCGGTGGCGGCGCTGGCCGTCCGGCGATCGAGACGTTCAGCGCGAGAGCCGGCCATGGCAGTGTCGAGGTTGAAGACGCGCGTCAGCTCCCTACCTGGCACACCAAATTTCGGAGAACTGCCCCAGGAACTGGGTGTGTCTCGCTAAGTAAGGAATCGAGTAAGGGACTGATCACGGAATCAAACAACCCTCAACGTGCCTCGGCGACGGAGCTCGTCGAGAATCGCTGCGGGACGGCGCTGCAGAGATGAACACACGATGTACCCAGGTTCAGGGCCCTCTTGGAGAGGTAAAACCCCTACGTCCTGCCTTGGTTGTATTGCACTTGCTTGGAGAGGTTTTAGTACAAAGAGAGCTTGGCGAGCTCGAGGTGGCTAACAATGGCTAACCCTAGATCTCAGATTGCCAACTGAAGAAGAACCAACTTCCGAACCCTTTGCTCGAACGTGCTCCCCCTCCTTTTATAGGTGTCTTGGGCCTCTTCCCCCAAATATCTTGGCGGGAAGGGGCTACCACATGGCGACGAAGGAGGAGGACGGGTGCACGATAAAGGTATACTCCATGGACGCGGTCCATGGCAGGGAGCGGCGTCACCAAAGCTGGAAAAGGCCACCGTCCAACCAGGACGGTGGGCTGGCGCTGCTGAGGTCGGGAGGCACCCCACGGTGATGTCGCCCTTGGAGCGTAGCAGCAGACGGTCTCCTTATCACCAGAACGGCAATTCTTGTAGCTCCTTTGCTTGGTGCAGCATTGTTGACTGCTTTATACATGAGAATGGCAACTGCGGCGCTGCCGTCAGCGTGCGTAAGCACGCCCGTGACTCTGCGGAGGACGCAGAGCCCATGTGAGCTCTGTCGCGGAGACAGAGCTTGCTTCGTGAGGAAGAAAACCCTCGCGAGGCTGGAGGCCTCGCCGAGCCTTTTTGCTTGGTCCTTGAAGATGCCCTCTCGAGGAGAGGTCCCTCGCGAGGAAAAACCCTCGCGAGGCTCGCCAGGCTTGGAGAGCCTGGTCCTTAGCGAAATCTTCTGAAGAATGTTGTGGGCCCTGGCAGGCCGGCCCGTGGTACCCTGGTTTCCACTGTGCCGACACTCGATACATAAACAGCCAAGGTTTTAGCTTCTCAATTTATTCCATCAATCCTTTTTATCAATGAAACCTTTCACGATAAACCACTAAAATGCTTAGCACAACCAACAAATTGGTTTGGCCCTTTTAGTCTCATATTGTGGAATCACATTTATAATCACACTTATGAATATACTACAACATTATTCGCAATAGTCTCTAATTATCTCATAATTACCATGACTTCTCATAACTCATATGGAATCATTTATGCGAATCATTAAATAGATCCTTATTTCTAAACAGTTTGTTTATCAAATAAATCTAAATGCTATTATTAAAACCCTGAAATAAAACCCTTCTTTGAGACCACACAACATCGAATAGTGTGTGATTACAATATCTTAGGACATATCAAACGCCTTTGAAATATTCTAAACATTGATTGTGATAACACTTCTCACAAGTCTGCATACTAACATATAACTCAAATATTTTGTCTCTTTTGATCAAATCAAAATGACTCAATTTTCTTGTTAACTTAATATCCTAAACTCCAGAATTTTATTTGATCTCATCAAACATCATAACTCGAATAAATACACCTATTTAATCATTTCATTTATGATGGAGCACACAAAATAATGACATCTAACATTTGCTGAAAATACAACCAACACTTGTGTTTATTTTCGGCAACTCATGGCACCTTTCCAAAGGGTGGCATTTTAGTCATACTCCTTTCAATAAGGCGCATTGATGAAACATCAAAATGTTTATTGAATATTTAGCATGATTAAAACAATGGGTCATTTAATAGATTGCCCTTAGAGGCTTGGTACGACTCATTTTTGCCACTAGTTCCAAATGGTGCTCAGTTTTGCCACTACTTCAGTCGCACCTGCTATGGCGAGGCCAAACGGCCAGTCTGAAGCGGATTCCGTCTGGAGGCGTTAGTGAAGTGGGTCCGCATCTTACAAGTGGGACCCCCGCGGCGGTTTCTCTCCCCCTCTCTCCCCCACCGCCTCTAAATAAAATGGGGCCCTACCCTGCGCTCGAAGAACACAACCCATTCCTTCTTTCTTTCTCTCTTCTCCTTCCAAAATGTGGAGCCCGCCCAGCCCAGAGAGCCCGTTCTCGCCGTTGTCGGACTCCGATATGTTCTTGCCTTATACCATGCACGCCCTGTCGGAGGAGGAGGAGGCGGAGATAGAGGCGGCGATAGAGGAGGAGAAGCGGCTCCGCGAGGAGCACGGGTTGTCCGCCCTGCCCGGCGAGATTGCGGCAGAGAAGCGGTTGCGCAAGATGATGGCAGAGAAGAAAGACGGCCACCGCGAGGCGGCGCATGAAGATCTTCCGCCGCAATCGCCGGTCTACGAGTACGGGGCATCAGAGTCCTCGGACAAGCCCTACTCGGACGAGGAGCGTGGGCCTTCTATCGTCGACCAACCACCCGCGGCCGTCGACATCGAGATGGCCGAGGCCAATGTCGTCAACGAGGACGACTCCGGCCACCAGGATGACTCTGACTCCGACGACGCCGACGACGCCGACTCCAACTCCGACGACTCCGATGAGGACTCCGAGGGCTCCGACGCCTCCGAAGTCACGTCCTGAAGGCGCCGTGAAGAAGTAGTTTTAGTTAATGTTTTCTAGGGTTTGTATGTTTTTTCTTTTGAACAATTGTAGGGTTTGTATCGAGTTAATCGAATTAATCGTACCGTTGCTATATAAATTATTTCTCTGATCGTTTGTTGTACATTTAATACGGTGATTGGACGTGACGGATAGGCTAGGCTAGGCTAGCGGTGAGGAAAAAGTTCTGCCACGCGTTCAATGGCCATGTCCATCTATGCACGCCACATAGACGCAGGGTGGACTACCATCGGCATCCCACGCATGCATTCAATGTGCACGCAGCGCCATGCACGCGTTGGAAGGCTCTCAGGATTGTCTCGTCTGGTCATAAAGAGAAATATATCTCAAATTGATCAGAATCGACGATATGGTTCGGAATCTGAAGGTACTTTCCTGATAGAAATGAATGGATAGGTGTCGCTCGTTCTGCCATATGGTCAATCCACATAAATGAAACCACAAATTATGCGGACTGGCGCAAGGGTCAATCCACATAAATGAAACCATATGTATAGCTCTGTGGTAGGTTCGAAGAAGACTGCCAAGGAGCACAATGGTGGCAAGAAGCACAAGAAGCACAAGGAGCACAATGATTGAGTTGGAACCAGGTAGAATTTATGAAACATTATGAATGATGTTGTATTACTCTGAGACCTAGGCAAGTGACGATTGGCCGAGTTAATCACTCCTAAATCTGGTAATTAATTAGGAAAGACCAATAAGGTATAATCGGAAGTGCATGCATTGGCCTAATTAAATAGACCATTGGCTAAATCGCATGTAGATTGGGGAGAGGAAGTGGTTGGGTGCATTTCTAGGAGATCATTAATGCTAATTGCGCCTAACTCTTGATAAAATCTGATTTTGGTATTGTGTCTAATAAACCGAGATGGAGGGAGTATGTTGAATGATGTTGGACCTATGCTACAACTATGTTTTAATGGTGTTTGGATGATGATGGTACATGTTTTGAGCAAGTCGTGTCAAAATGTGGGCCAAATGGGTGAGTGATTGAAATTAGGGCTGGACATAAAGCTCGAAGCTTGTCTAGCTTAATAAACGCTCGGCTGCTCGACTTGTTTGAGCTCGGCTCGTTATCTTAACGAACCGAGCTGAGCAGCAATTTTCGCTTGGTAACACTAACGAGCTAAACAATCGAGTTTGCGAGTTTCACGAGCTACTCATTAAGCTCCATAGCAGCATGTCACATGGCTACGTCTGTAGTCCCTATTCCATTTGCTTGTTAGCACTTACTTTTTTTCTGATGATTACTAGCTAGCTTGCTTAATTAATTTTATGTGCGTATGTATTCCTACTCGTGAACGACTGGACCTATGCATTTTTGTATGCATGACGGCATGATGTATCCTGATTCCTAGGGTAATTTCTTAATGAGCTGCTCGCGAGCGCTCGCGAACATATAACGAACAGAGCCAAGATTTGTATTTAGCTCGTTATCCTTAATGAGCTTAACGATTCGAGCCTTAATGATCACGAGTCTTAACAAGCCGAGTAGCTTGTTAGTCCAGCCCTANAAAGAACCGGACAGAGGAAAGATACAGAAGAGCGTGACAGAAATGAAAATTAAGTTGACCATGCTAGTAATAATCAAGCTACATGGAGGCTTTTTTTTTTGAAAATTTTCCACGTATATTAAACCAGCAAAGAGTACACGATTACATCGATTATAAAAACAAAACTAAAAGAGACTAGCAAATCTATAAGATCTTCAAGCTCTTTTTTCATCCATGACACAATCTTGTACTTTTCTGAAGGCAGCCGTAGAACAATGTCAACACCATCAAACCACAGACCTGTGAATAGCACCGAAGGTTCTCCCTTTTTAATTTTGAGCCGCAATGCCAAGGCTTTGTGCACGCACGCAGTCATTAAATTAATCAAACAATATCGACAAGAGCACCACCACTGATATTCCAGGGACAAATAACCAAACCACTTTGTCGACGTCGTTGGGAGCCGAGAGAACGAATCACCATTGCCGAAGACGTAGTAGCTGGGATAGATATTGCGAGGACAAACCTCCTCGCGGCAACCATGAGAAACAATCCAAGTAAGATCTGAAGAACCATACCTAGACCGACTTAATCTTCCAAAGCCACCCTTGACGTCGGGAAGGATATCTCGCCGTCGAACAAAGCGTGGAAGATCACTTATTGCAGACGATACCATCTCCATTAACGAAAAAAATGACGACCAAAACCAAACTCTACCATTAGGGACCTTTGAAAAGCGTCGTGCGCAGGTCCGAGGTCCCCACCCCTTCTAGTGCCAGATGGCACCTAGAGGAGGTGAGGACCCGTCGAATCTTTGCCGGCGACGACGATGAAGCTGCAGATGTCACCCGGCGGCGGCAGGTAGGGTTGAAACCCTAGGCCGCCGCCACGATCGCCTCATCTCCTTTTTTCTCCACGCGTAAGCTACATGGAGGCTGGAAACAGCATCATCATTTTGATCTCCGCAGGCAGCATCGATCTCAGCTGCTCCTCCGCTTGACGTCAGAGAAGGTGCTGCCGACCTTATGACCACCACGGGAGCTGCTCGGACCAGCCCTCCGATGAGCAGCCTGCGGATTAGCTCCGGCATTCTCCGGCGCGGCAGCGGTGGAATCTTTGCCGGTAAGCCGCTGCACGACGGCCTTGAATTCGTCGGCGGTGCCGGCCCTCGACGTACAGCGTCCTCGATGATCTTCACCGTCGCCGCCGGCTTCGCTCCTTGCTCCTCCTCCCCGACATCGGTCGAGATGCAGGGTAGAACAGTGCAGGAGGTGAGAATGGAAGATAAGTAGCCGACGAGCCGTCCACTGGGAGGAGGTTTGACTGCCCGGCGAAGAAGGCTGAGGGAGACTGTGATCTTCAAACGGCACGCACGACCATGGCTTTGACAGACGATGCGACCATGGAATAACTCTTCTTTCTTTGGGCTCTTTGATAGAATAGAACGATATTTTAAGTGTAAATCTAGCGAGTCAAACTTGCTAATGTTTGACCATAATGTTTTAAAATTCTTCAACATCTACGACACTGTTTATAACCATATCCATCGTACATGTATTTCTATACGTATACTAGTTTCTACTTTGTCCAAAATGTACAATTTTTTCTATCAGAAGTAACGGTCAATAAGCTAACCTAAGAGAACGTGTGGAAGTTTCAAAATGGGCAGCACGACGTACTGTTTGGAAAAAACAGCGATTTAAGTCTGAAGCAGTCATAAAAATAGCACCTAGGAAGCCCAAGCTACTAGCTTGAGAGAATACTGAGCAGATGAACCATCACAGAACCGTACCAGTAGCATTTTGTTGTAGTTTCCCTGCAAGACAACACACGGTGTAACTATCAACGGACGTCCTTACAGCCCACACCGTGTGTGATTTGGGTGGAACAAGTTACCGCAGTCAAAACCATACTTGACAAGTTACCACAGTCAAAACCATATATTAGCTGTATGCTCTTATTCTGTCAGTACTCAGTGCCCAGCCAAGCTAAAGACATTGTTCTAGACCGGTTTCAACCATAATAAGCCCCAGGCATCACCATCTTATTACAGTTCTCACCTGCTCACATTTCCCTAAAGTAAAAGGGAGCAAGGAGAGGTCATACAAGATATCTCTGAATTTACCATACCACCCAGAGCACCGAAACAAGCAATTCGGTTACAAGGATCCAGACAATGCAGAGACTGAACTAAACTAGGAGCTACGTACAGATGAGGTTTGAAATACAGGCTACCGCGAACAGTGTTTTAGGGAGCAACTAACAGTTACTGAAAGCATCCTGCTTGCACATAACTGGCAGGGTGCGGGAGTCCTTCCCATGCCACAAAGGTTCCGTGATCACGCTTCCAAGGAGTGATATGTCTAACTAAGCAGGATAAGCAAGCAGTATCATCATCCTCCCATCCTACATGCCGTTGAACTGTCAAAGAAATAAATTTTCCAGTGAGATTTTCGTCTTTACGTCAATTAGTTGTGTGAAGCAAGAAAACAAATAACTGGATTAACGCCGACGGTAATGGAATACGTTTCAGTTAGAGAGTAACACGAGGAAGTGCATACCGATGATCCAGGTTGACCATTAAGTATCGTCTCTTTCTTTCCTGACTGCTCAGATTTCGCCCCCTTTGATGTGTCGCCCTAAAAGAATTGACAACGATGAGTATATTCAGTAAATCTGAACCTAAGTTACCAGATCACCGAAACATGGAAGATCAATGAGTACTATAAAATACCTCCATCTTCAGTGTCGTCAAGGGTCATCAGCAATCAATCATCATTATTCATGAAAGAAGAGTAAAAACAACTCATCAGCACACAATTATTTCCTGTAAAATGTAAGGAGTAGTAATAGTTCCATTGGTACACAGAAGTTTGCAGAACAATACTAGGAGAAAAAAATATAAGCCCTGTGTTTGACCTTTATATTTCACAAAAATTAACACTGTGTTATTTTGCTAAATAGATCTCATCACACAATGAGCTACAATATATGCAGTTCTGGCTACGCACTAATATTCAGTTCAACAAGAATGCAACTTACTTTGCTAATCACTTGTATAGTTGCTAAATTTTGGTTAATCTAACAACAGTTTGACATTAGTATTCAGCAGACTCATAGCATAATGAAGGCAAAACTCGTGTACAATCTTTGCTAACCAGGCAATTCACAACAAGCATTATCCACATTCTTTCACTAGTAAAATTAGTTTTGTTTCGCTATCAATGAGTACACGGAAATTCCATCCTAGAGATGCATACTTCGGAGTTCAGACTCCTAGGGAGTTTATTGGTAGAGAGAAGTTTAGAGAAGAATACTAGAAACAAAATTTTCTGTGTTCAATCCACATTTTACTTTGCTGTATATCTCATTCTCATCACACAACTGGCATGCAACTTATGTAGTTCTGGCCACACACTAGTATTCAGTTCAGCAAGAATGCAACTTATTTTGCTCATTGATGGCATAGTTCGGTGAATTCAACAACAGATCGACATTAGTATTCAGTAGACTCGTAGCATAATGAAAGCGGAACTCTTTGTACACTATTTGCTAATAATCAGACCATATCACAGCCAGCATTATCCAGATTCTTTCAGTGGCAAAATTAGGACAGTATATTTGCGTTAGTTCTTGTTTCACTGTCGATTAAGTACCTAAAGATGCATACTATGGACTCTGAGGACGTCTATCATCCACATACATCTTCATCTACTCTGCTGTTGACAACTCGACCAAGCATTCGTCGACACAGTGAGCAGCGAATCAATGAACCCATGTGAGTGACACCCCAACTAAAGTCAAGGCCTTGATGAGCACAGTCACACCATGACACTAACATCATCCTGTTGCAAGAATCTAACGCTACTCAACACCATCCTCTCGCAAACCTAGGAACCATGTGACTGCAGACAAACATTGAAAATATAGAGCTCCTTGGCAAAAATTCAGGATTCCTAAACAGCAGTACCGTACCCAACCAGCCTTCCTCTCATCTCACAATCCGTGCGAAATTAGCTTACCGTGTAGTAGCATCAGGACTAGGCACAGAGTGGTGAGGGTGAAGAGGGGAATACCTCCCGGTAGAGCTTCAGGTAGAGCTTGAGCGGCTCGACATAGTCCTCGAAGCCTAGCGTGCCCATGGACCAAATCAGGTCGTCCCCGTTGATGGTCTTCCGCTTCTCCTTCATGCACTTGTCGCTCGCCCTGCGCACACGACGAGTTGGGTAACTCTTTTTGCATCTGGGCAAGTGGAGGAGATGACAGAGAGAAGGGAGGGGCGAGGGGGAGAGGCACTGACTCGCTGGTGATGAAGCTGATGAACTCGGAGACGCACTCCTGGATGGACTCCTTGGCGTCCTTGGCGATCTTGCCGTTCTCCGGCACGGCGCGCCGCATGATGCGCCCGATGTTGGCGATCGGCAGGAACCGCTCCTGCTCCTTCGCACCGCCGCCGCTCTCCGGCGTGCCCACCGCCTCCGACATGGCTTAGGTCTGCACCTGGACATGGGCGGCGCCATGGGCCGGCGGTGAGGTGACGAGAAGGGAAAGGGGACGTGTGTTTCGGGCTGCTGAGGTTACCTTTTTTCGGAGTAGCTGGGCGGAGATGGCGGAGGGGATCAGCGCCGTCCGATTGCGTCGCCACCGGCCGCCAGATCTGCAGGCTGCAGCGGTGCTAGTTGAGTTGTTGGAGAGGATGGAGGTGGCGTGCCGCTGCCGCGCGAGACGGGAACACAAGGAAAGCCGGGAGCTGTCGTCCGAACCGTCCGATTTTCTGGTTTTCATAATTATAATTACTATACCTCCGTCCGATTTTCTGGTTTTTATAGTAGTTTGTTTTGGATTTTACAGTATTAGTTGAATGCCCGTGCGTTGCTACGGGTTATCAAATTTCATTTCCGAATACACATGTACAGATTAACCGACATAATCACCCAGCTTGAGCGAAAAATCATGTGATTTGAGTTACACAAACTATGTATCATGTTTCAATCATTTATTTTGAGTCCCCACCCCCACCCTTTCCTATCTGTTGTACTAATCCCTACTTCAACAATACTTCATAGTCACCATACTCCAACGTGTCACTCACCGTTGTCAGCCATTTTTTCTACAAGTATGCCAAATTGTTACATATGGAGCAACACTGCCATGACAGTTGACTGGAAATATAAACTCCTAATGCTAATCCCCCCATGCTTAAAAAACTATGCATGCATTCAGCAAATTATCATTGAAGATTGGAGCACCAACATATATTAGATTTAACATTTTTTTTCATGTACGTAAAGTAAGTTCATGATATCACAAGTTTATTATATTTGCACATTACAAATATCTCTTGTATTAAAGTAAAATCATTGGCTGTTACAAGTCATGACACCAACAAAAAAACATTGGTTTATAACAAAATCTTTGTCGCCGAAGTCATGGAGCTATTTATAGATCCTCCAGGTGTTTAAAGTAAAATCATTGGCTGTTACAAGTCATGACACCAACAGAAAAAATATTGGTTTATAACAAAATCTTTGTCGCCGAAGTCATGGAGCTATTTCTAGATCCTCCAGGTGTTTCCTTTGGAGGCACCTCCTCTCCACCTTCAGTTTCAAAAACGCAGTCAAAGTGTTGCCATACACCTTCTCTATGTCTCTTCTCTAAAATCATTGGCTGTTACCTGTAAATTTTACTTACGATAGCAGGTCATTCAATATTCCTAGATGTTAAAGGAAGCTGGAATATTTTTAATGCTAAACTATTTCTACTCAACTGACGGGCTGAGAAAGAAGGTAGCTTTCGTCAAATAACTCCTCGACAATCATCTGCATTACAGAATTTGGAAGCACATATGTATGAAAAGTTGATTGCTACGTAACCGATGGAAATAAGAGCACTATTGAAAGTAGGGAAGGGCAATAAATAATTAAGATGACCCACAAAAACACTAAAATCACCCTCCAATTGTTCATACCTTTTGTAAGAAGTCCTCATAAAAAACAAATGAAGAATCAAATATGATAGGTACAGCCTCAGGATCTTCCTGTGGGCGTGGCACTCAGAACGACAGCACTGCGGACTGGGCGAGCACCTCAATGGAGGTGACATCGACAACTTGGGATGGCTGGCTGTCCGAATCCGTCATCAACACTGCAGATATGTACAGCCAAAGCTTACTATCTTTGAAACACGAAAAATTCAGTTGGACAAAATCTTCTATATATAATTTGAACCAAGAATTACAATTTTCCTGCAGATAATTTCAGGAACAAAAGGAGAACTAAGAAAACATAATCAAAATTATATACGCTTAGCTTTTCCAGTGAGCTAGAATCTTTCTAATGACATCTTTATGCAAATCTGAACCAAATGTCTACCATGTCATCATCACAGTACAAAAATTGAAAAAAGATTTTGCTGAGGACATCAATAATTGATTATCAATTCCTTAGTACACAAATCAATCCATAAACAATTACCTTCATATGAGAAGTCAATTAGTTGGTCCGGTTGATTGCTGTGAAGTGGCAGCGAGGGTCGTCTCTCCATCAGTCCTCACTGCATAAAACTTTATGAGTTAGGCAAATGCTTAATGCATTACAGTCAACTTAATGCTTGAGAGGCAAGTAAAAGTACCCTCGTGCTACATCCCCAAGCATTTTTCTTGGTATTCTGAAATTCTTGCCCTAGTAAAAGATCAAACTACTAAACAATACATACTATCATCTCAGTTCATATTTAACCTATCCTGAAACTTGAAAAGTTGTAGAATCCTGAAAAGAACAACGATATCTACCTCTTGGGCATTTGTTCTGTACTAAATTCTACTTCGGTTTGTTCTCAATTCACCCTATTACACAATACACGCAAATCAGGAAATAGATCGAAGTTTACATGAAAACGTGATTGCTTACAAAAACAATCTGACTATCAACAATTCACCGAAACATATCCAATTTTACTACTATCAGTTGGCTCCCAAAGGTAAGCAAAAGGCACATCAGAAGAGAACCTACTTCCGTACTAAATAGGTGAAGATTGTACTCTTAGCAAAATTCATGAGGAATATTTTAATGCCAAAAAATAGAAGAAAATTGAATTTTAGACATTGTGGTATATAGCAGCGGTTGGAGAAGCACAACACTAAAATACCCATATAAAGCTAAAGGTGTCTGCCTGCAAAATTCTAATGCTACATGGATATAGCATAAGGAGGTGAAAATTGAACATCCATTCTCTTTTCTACTTCCTTTTCATATATGTTCATTGTCCCATGATTTCATTCACGTAAAGACTTCACAAGCACAAAAAGAAACTCTTACAGTGATAGACTTCTAGACTATGGAAATAGATGATATTCAGGTGCTAACCAAAAACAAAAGGGTCAAAACTCAAGAAGTGGACCTTCAGTTACCAACAATGCGATTTCTTCTAGACTCCTAGTCTTGGTATTCAAGATATGTAACTCTGGTTTCTCTCCTGTATGATTATCTATGTTGGAAAATTTCTATGGCTACTATCTTGCATCTCAGCATCCAATAAGAGTTATGTATTTAGTACTTGAATTTAGAAAGATGTTAATGGGATGATTTCTGACATACATACATGGCACATCAATACATCATACTATACCTGCAGTTTTGCAAAATGAGAATTCTTCCTACAAACACCATAGCGGCATTTTAACTTTTTGTTCACTGCTATTTTTTGGGGTTGAACCATAGAGGCATTCCTACAAACACCAGCCACGCAACACCTAAACAATCAGACCAGCTCATTCTATTTCCTATTATACTTACCAATGTAAGCAAAGAACAAGTGTATTGGGTCATGGGGAGTATGCATACCATCGGAGAAGCAAAACAAATCTAGTCTTATGGATTCCCACCTGCTACTACAGCCAATCATTATTCAGACATATGAAGGTGAAGATATCAAGAGTAAATTATTACTCTGCTCACTAAAACAATAATAAGGAGAAAGAAGGATGTGGATGATGCGAGCGGGCGGATAGACTGCCGGCGGCAGCTTCATCGGTGGTGGGCAGTCGAGCGTAGTCTGCGGATTCGTCGGAGTAAATGGTCTCGGTGTTAGCGGTCGAGCGCGGGGCGGCTGCATCGGCGGCGATGGAGCGAGGCGGCGGTCGAGCGCGGGCGGCGCCGGTGGCGTGCGACAGCGTCGCTGCGTCGGCGGTGGTGGCGTGCGGTAGTGTCGGCGGTGGATGGCAGGCGGTAGGGCGCGGCGAAGAACAGCGTGGCTCCGTCGCTACCTCGGCCGCGGCTGCCTCCTCCATCTCCTCGGCGTACCGGCCGTCCTCGTCTCCTGCAATCGATCTCCACCCCAACTCTCCCTCGGGAGGCGCTCAACAGCGAGTGGAGGCCGGCTTCGGCGGCCACCTCCTCGAGGAGAGTCGTCGGCTAGGGTTAGCTGCGTGGCGGAATTGGCGAGAAAGGGAGGAGATAAGTGGTAAGGGGAGCTGGGAGATTGAGGCGGCGGAGGCGAGACCTGACTACGCGGAGGGCGCCCTCTCGCGGCGCGCGGCCACCGTCGAGGAAGGACGCGAGCTCGCCCGCCGAGAGCGCAGCGAAGGCGGCCGCCGCGGCAACGGGCGCGTCGAGGGAGCAGAGCGTCGACGGCGAAATCTCGCCTTCTAGGCGGCGTCCGCTGGACACTACCGCCACGGAGGCGTGCTTCTCGAGGGCGGCGCGTAGGAGCGGCACGACGGCGGAGAGCGCGTCGTCGGTGGCCGGGCGGACGACGCCGAGGTCGGAGACGGAGCGCGAGGCGTTTCGTCCCAGGCAGAGTTTTCGTCTGCCCTGTGGATTTGCTAAACGTACGCTTTGGTGGGGTTGATTTTGATGTTGACGGTTAGATCTTATTTAGTGGGCCAGATCGTGAGGTGGAAATTAGTCTTCATTGTTCTGTGTACGTGTGTCGGGGTGCACGTAGTAAAGTTCATGTTGGCTTGTTTATTAGTAGTAGAGATAACCTAGATTTTCTTTTCTCCTTCAAAAAATAGAATCTAGATTAGTTTGTTTTGTAGGAGTAGTACTTAACCTAAATTTTCTTTTCTCCTTAAAAAATGAGTCTACATTACGAGGTTCTTGTAACACGATCCGTAGAGCATCGGTCGCGAGTAAAAGTTAGCTACCAACCCATATGCTACTTTACATTTCGACTTTTTGAAATAAAATATCTGCATAGATTATGTAAGCAAACATTTGCAACTAAAATAAAATAAATCTCTCTCAGGGCTTCTCCTATGTGTTCGTTACACACGACAAGCAATAAACGATGATAAAAGCAGGATCAACAGAGGGGACGCAAGATTTTAACTTGAAACCCCTCTAAGGAGAAGGGAAAAATCACGGGCGCTAGTCAATAAAACTTTACTATTTTTCGGAGAGGTTAGAAACGTCGGGGGTTTACAACTTTTCGACTTATCCAGTGCGGCGGCTTACAAGCGGTATATAAAAAGGTGGTGACCTAGCTAGGTCGATATTGATATGTACCTCTTATCTGGCAACGTGCGACGGGCCTCACTCCGCTCGTCTGAAGTTAGCCTCTTTATCTATGTAGATTTCAACTGAATTTGGATCACAACATAAGATAAAGGACTTAGTACTATGGTCGGGTCATAAACATTGGAGAGGTGGCTCTTAAGAAATTTTAGCTAGGAACGGGTCTTAGAGCTATGGCCAGGCTTTATCGAATACAATACATTATGTTTGCACTGTTACATTGACACATATACTAGTAAAATATATTTTCAACCATCCGATTAAATAAGAGCATTTGTTGGACAGCCTGACATATGGTCTCCATCTGTAGGTCACATTGGGTCTTTAGCATTGTAGAAACATTAGCATGTTAATAACAAAAATAGTGGGATCCTTCTTAATGCTAAACTGAGACTTAAGGATAGGAGATGTTCTAGAGGATGATTTTGGAGTCTGTCCACATGACAAGTGGTGCGCTATTCGAAATTCTCGCCCTCACGGACTTTATAGGGTGAAACACAAGGCGTCACTTTCACGTTGTGGGTAACCCCTCTGGTCGAGAGGAGAGGACATGAGATGTATTTGGTGGTTTTCCCTTTTTCTCGTGCACTATGTCAGTCGCGCTGAACTCTTTAAAAATAGATAGCATATTGCGGAATTATTTATGCACTGTGTTCGGTTTTGCACCATACTAGTTTTTCGCTATATTACGATTTAGATGCGGTTTTTGGAGTGTATGTTATGTCCTTCCTTCCGATTCACTGCATTGGGATGTCCTACCATTGGCATTGATGTGTCTCTTTTGCACTGTGTTTTGCTACACTAATGTCCCGCCTTTCGAAGGGACGCAACCGGCTGCACGTGCTACGATAAATACGCCTTATGAAATATTACGCAGAAACAACCAATGTACCATTTCGAAGATTTATACAAATGTTTGACGCACCGAAGATATGACAGACGTAGCCTATGAAATTTTTTGCACTACCATTTATAGGTTCAATTGTTATGCTTAAATTAGTTGCACTGCTTTTAATTATATTGTAAAAATCACAACAAAGAAAGAGATAAAGTGTAGGTTGTACTGACTTTTTGATTGAACACACAAGAAAACCTCCCTCCATGTGAGGACGCTCTCACCCTATTCGCTCAATTTCATTCTCTGTATACACGCAGGGACGGAGCTAGCAGGGGGCGAGCTGGGGCCATGGCTCCCCCCATGCTAGAAAAAATTAGTGAAAGCCCTCTTATAAAGTGTGGATTTTAGCATCAGATTAAACTATGTGGCCCCGTCCATGCTAAAGAATGTAGAATTGGCCCCCTTTATATGAAATTCGTGGCTCTGTCCCTGTATACACGCAAGCAAGGAGTTTCTAGAGGTTAGAAGAAGCGGCGGCTTATGTTTTCGGAGGATACTTGTTGTGGTTGTGTGTGTTAAGGCACTTGTAAGTGAAACCTCGAGTATTTTTTATGGATTAAGATATTTCTCTACACACAGTGCCTATTTAAGTGGTGCAATTCTTGAAATGTTGTGATAGAAACGGAACACACACAAAAAGTGTTGAAGGCTTGTTGTTTGTGAAACGTTTAACAAAATAAAAGGAAAAGAATGAACATGAAGTTATGGAATATTTATCTTGTAAAAGTACATGCACCGTTTCCTGTATGGAAATATCATTTAGTTTTGGATCCTACATAACATTATCTTGCATACGAATCAAACAAGCTCCACGAATGTGTATCTAACGACTACAATAAGAAAATTCATATATTGTGTCAAATTACATACATGATATGTCTCTTTAGAACATAAGAGATTTGGAGAAAAAAATAGATTAATATAGTAGATAAAAAACCTTGTTTGGGGGTGGATGGATGGATATGGCGGAGGGGCGTCGTGTTCTGTTCTATGCGATAGGGGAGGCGAACACCATCTTATTAATTAGGCATTATTATTTTCAAAATTATAAATTTAGATTTTTCTTTTTCTGGACTAACAAGAATCTTCACGTTCGAAATAAACAAGTCGAAAGAGGTTGATAGGTGTCTCAGCAATTTTTTTTGTAATCATAAATATCTACTATATATTATATAAGGATTAAATTAAGTAAAAAATAAATTCATCCCGACAACTTTATTATCTTGCATCTAGGTGATTTTTAATTTAGCATAGTTGAGATTTTGTCTACATCCAAACCGTTCAATTTCGCATGTATCGTGATTTATTCTTACTCGATACCAAAGTTTAGAATCTGCATGATACCGAACTGGAAATCAAGTAGATGTAGATTAGAAACTCCTTCATATGACCAAGTGAGGATCTGTGACGCCTTTCTCACGATAATTCATCTGAGTTAGGAGGTACCATGGAATATCCTCGGTTGACTCCCTACACTTCTACGCTATATTGTTGTTACCATTGCGGTTGGAGACGGGACGGTCATTTTGATCTGTTTTTTTTTTGTTGGTAGCATTTTTTTTCCTTTTCTAAGATAATGTAGGCACTTTGTTGATTAAGCAACATCATAACAAAATACATCTCTAATACACTTCAGGATAACATCCAATTTATGGCAGTTGAAAATAACAACATACCCTGGAGTGTTCATGGCAGGTTACAACCATTCATGGGTGTAATGCTTATTGAACTTGCTTGTAGTTTGTTTTTTGCGTGACACATTGCCCGACAATAACTCCTTATTATTTCATCCACATTCACCTTATTTAGTAGGGTAGCAATAATACTTTTAGAAATTCATCTTCTTTCAGTTTTAGTATTTCGTTACAAAAGTGTATACCATGTGGACATGGGGCAAGTTGCACCCTGATTTGTTCCGGTCGAGCCATTCTCCATAGCCCTTTTACTTTCTTTTTGCATTTTTAGAAACCAATGCTCTCCCTCCACGTCCAATTTAAAACACAAAGTACAATGAATAATAAGCTTACAATGATAAGAAATGGTCACTTACACTACACAAGAACATAAATAAATGCTCTTGAAATCTCTTAGACCATTAAACTAAAATGTTATATGGTTTGTTTGGAGGTCAAAATTCATGGAGGCAACAGAAATAGCATAACTATTCTTCAATCTAAGATCTTGCTAAATACAACTGTTCTTACATTTTTCTATACCATTTATACTTGTCGGTCGACCAAATTCGGGCAACAAGAGAAGAGGTCAATTTAATTTATTAACCAACTTATACGAATAGAAAAATACATTAGTTATTGAAGTTCTATGCAAGTTTTGGTACGTAATGTCAAATCCCATTATCAAAAGCCAAATAATGTAAAACAAAGTTGGTGGTATGCCTTCAACCTCAACATTAATTTCAACGGATTGATGCTAGTACTTTTGTGGACATGTTATTTGCCTTCGCAGACACATGTGAACATCAAATTCGGCTGATGAAATCTAGCCTTTTACTCTTAAGTTCTCCATGAATCTTCGAAGACAACATGGCAAACAGAGAGGATCGTACATGCCCCCTTCCATATCTTCGCTCTAGTGAGCTGTCTTTCACCGGGGTACCTTGATGTTGCTCTCGTCATCTCGACGTGCCCATGCCAATATAGTCCAGTGCAACCCCGATAGAATTGCGTGAAATAATGGAGCAATTTCGGGGGTATTAAGGCTCAAGCCATCGCAGGGGATGTCCATTAGACGGGGAGTGTAGGTTTATTTGTTGTTCAAAAGGAACGAGGATAGACGCGATACACATCGCGATGAAGAGGCGACACCTTGGCAGTGGCTCCGAGGTCAGTAGCGAATATCAAGAGGGGTTAGGATTGAAGGGTGTTGAACAAGGATGGGGACAAGATGCATCTAGAATACAGAGGATTTTGTGGTTGGTCACTATCATGGATGGGACAACCGCAGAAGGAGTTCATGGCCCTTGTGGATGAGCAGCCGTGGGCGAAGGTCGTGGATGCGCGTGGCGACACCTTGAATGGAGGTCACAACAACATGGTTAGACGGGAGGTACGAAGTGTGGGAGGGTTATGAATAGATAAACGAGATGAAATACAAGTTTTTCGGAATACGAATTGGCAGAATAAATATTTTGAGGAGAGCTTTTCCTCTAATAGGAATTGCTCATTGCACACTGAGAGCAATTAGGTAAAAAATGATTTTTTAGGTTTAATTAAGTGGGCTGATTGGATGATACTTTTTGGCGTCGGTATGGGTACCTTTAATGGAGTGGTTTTGAGAAAGAACAATCTTTTTACCTCCTATATTTTTTTGTCCTTATTTTATTATCTCCTTTGCATGTTCTATTTTTATTTTTTTCACAAAAGATGATTATTTTATGAAAGATATGTATGAACATTGTGTTTCATGTACATGAATGTTTCATATAAATGAACATTGAGTACTTAATTTTATTTACTTTATTTTATTTTATTGTGATATATATGTACAATTTACTTTCATGCCATGAATAGCTTTTTAAAAAAACATGACCGTTATTCTCCGAAATACATGAATTTTCATACATCTTCGAGAATAATTACTTACGTGTAGATGAATATTTTTTCCTCCATATAAGATTTTGTAAACTTTAAATTAATGTATTTAATGTAAATTGTAAATAAAATTTCAAGATTTATAAAAAAAAATCGCAAAATGGACTTCATTTGAAGAAACGATTCGGGCATCCAGCGCCTTATTTGCCTCGCTGGGCGGCAAATAGTTGCCCCAGAAACTGGCCCATCACCCTAGACAAGTGTGTCCCTTTGTGGGCCTAGCAGGCCCAATGGGGTATTATCGTCACTCCATCCGATCCGATTTCGAATCAGAGGGAGTACTAGAATACTGATGCAACTGCTTTGTTTCCTAAGAGGAAAGTATAAAGCAAACATATGTACAACATCTTTCTTTTTCCTTTTTTTGCATGGTTTGTACAACATCTTTTGACAACCTTTGGTACTACGAGTCTATCGAAAGAACTTCCCTTTTGCGATTGGAACCCTTTTCTCGGCAATGTACAAATATAATGACCGGTTTTCTCCTTAGAAAACATACCACCAAAACGTCTTATGTACGTGGACAGAAAGAAAACAAGATGTGCAGTGGCGGGTGTCATGCACGGCTTGAGGTCAGCCGACACGAGCCAGTCGAAGCGCGTCGCCGACACTTTGGCCCATCGCCATCATCTCGGATCCTACTGTCGAGAAGGCTCCTTGGCCCAGCTCTGCCGTGTGTTCCTCTGTTTCGAGACAGCTCGTCATTCCGGGGTCTGGCCATGAAAAGCAGGTTCTGACGAGTGAGGATGTATTGAGCACCGTATGATGGCTGCCGGTGCCAGTGCCGGTCACCCATAAGCTAGACCTAGAACTATAAACAACTCCGTATGATGGCTGCGAGTCCAGCATTAGAGTTCAGTACAATACATATGCATACATGCAGTGCAGTAAGTAGTTACATAGCAGAGACGCGCTCGTAGCGCAGCGTCTGTGTGTGGCAGTGGCCACCGAGCCAGCCCAAGTTGGACTCTCCACGGGAGCGAATATGTGGTGTCTCACCTAGTAATAAATCTGCAGCCTCCCACACTCTTAAGCCATAGAGATAGTATTCCCTGTAGTCCGTGTGTGCATGTTACTACTTTATATTACTCTCCACTATGACTAGTCTTAGTCAGCCGGCTACAACGAATTCCACGTCACCAAAATCCTAGCTGGAGGGGAGAGAAGAGAGGAAAGAGAATGGAGCGGGCCCTCCGTGAATCGCCCGGTTACAGCGCAAGAAACGATAAACTATCGCCGGCTTACAGTCCGATGCGAGCTCTAGCGCCGACGAACTGTAACACCCCGGCTATGGGCTGTCATGTGTTACCTGGGCCTGGAATATGAGATGGGCCAAGTGCCACGGTTGTATGCGTTTGGTAGGAGCACTATAAGTATCAGACTTGTAAACGGGAACAGACTATGCTGAATATGAATGAAGTCTGAACTCTATCACCTCCCGTGTTCTCTATTCCTCATCCCTGTTCTCTGATTTCTCACCCCGATTCTTCCTCAAATCGTGGTAATCCACAGTATCTCGCTGATTCTTCCTCAAATCGTGGTAATCCACAGTATCTCGCTGAATCTGTCGTGCTCCATTCCCGGGACACGACACGAACCCGATCCAGTGCGTCTCGCCTGCCATTTTCCCTCCACCAGCGTCCTAATTCCTCCCTTGCCTCTCCCCAGATCGCTTCTTGCGCGCCAAATCGAAGTTGTGAAGCCTGCAAAATCGCCCCCAAATCGCCACCTCCGGAATCCTAGAGCTGCCGCCGGCGCCGCATCAAGGAGATGGGTCAGCAGTCGACGCGTGCGCCGGAGCCTCTGAAGGTCCCTCCAATCCTCCATCAGCGCCTAATCTCGTCCTGCCGTTGGTGCCTCAGCTCGTCCCCCCGCCGCCTCATCTTGTCCCGCTGTCCTTTCCCTCCACACATGGACCAGGCTGAACCATCCTGGCTCACCGGCCTGCAGCAGCCGAGGGTAGCAGCTGGCGGATCAAGCTACTTGCTGGGCACCGCCTGCTCCCATTGATGGCTCTACATCTCCTTGGTACACCACTTGGTATATTGACGACTCAGATCAGCAAGCATGGTATTTGTTTGCTGCTTGCTTATTAATCAGTCTATGTTTTTATATGTCTTGTTGGTCGCTTGAAAAGTTGAAATGGCTACAAAGATAGATTTTACAGTGAATCTCCACAGCTGATATAGACATGCAATTATTATATACTTTAATATTTGAAGTAGCCAATGGCATGGCCTATGGAGCCGGCAGCCGGCTTTCCTATTGTTCTTGTACAATAATACCAGTCAAACGGCTGTAAGCTATCCCACGTCAGCAAAAATCCCGGTTGGAGGAGAGAGAAGTGAGGAGGGAGAAGAGAGCGAGCGCTTCAGCTAGCGCCTAGCTACAGCACAAGAAACTAAAAGGTACAGTTCGCATGCAGCCTGTTGCCGACTCTAGCGCTGGCGCTCCACCATCCCATGAGTCTTGCATGCAAAAATATTAAATGGCATGCATGTGCAAACACTCAATGGTTAAATATTGAACAAAGCATCAAATAGCCAGCTTATTGTATAGATGTACTTTTATGAAGGCTATAGGTGACATGGCAAGACGATATAGCCGGCAACCGGCTATGTTATTGTTCTTTAGGAAAGAAGCCAGGGTGATGGTTGTACATCAACATTCAACTATGGGTGGTAGTATAAGTTAGCCCGGCTATGAGTAGTCCTAAATCTCCGTTCAGATATTTTCTTTTGGTTAGCACGTTTAAGGCGCTCCGAACAACAACGAAGCCTCGAGTATTGGTGGCAGCATTAAACTTTCCGGGGGTTCAAATGCCTATTTAACTCGTGCAATGCTATGCTAAAAATGTAGTGAGAGCCTTTTTTGGTTGATTTTTCCTGTATCCTGCCATGAAGATAAAGAAAGCAATGAGTATCTCAGTGCAAAAAGATTTCTTCGAGGTTACACGAAAATTAGTTCATAGAGAAAAATATTGTTTTTTATCCCACGAATCAAACAAGTTCATAAAAATGTAAGTAAACGAAACAAGCTTTATAACATTAAACGTCAGGATTAAAATCCCCCAAAACTTCATATGAAACTTCATTAAATTCAAGTCCCCTCTCTAGAATGGAGGTAATTTTAAAAAAGACATAAAATTAATGCAAACAAGAGAAAAAAAACAGAACCCTTTATCGAAGAGGTGGACAATGTTTTTTTGTAAAAAGTATTCTAATTTTTTCCTAATTAGTTTTCTGATGGTCAATTCGACCTCCGACAAACATTAGACCTTGCTTCTATCTTTTACCTCTTCAATAGTTTTAGCAATGCACATAGCAACCATATAGTTTGAATCGAGAGGGCAAAAATTACTAAAAAACTTGGCGACAATCCTGCTAACAAAGGTACGAAATTTACCTTATATATGCTTTCTCTTCTTGAGCTTTCGGGATTTTTGGGATTTCCTTTGTTAAGTTCGCTATCAATCAATTGCTCATGGCCGACTTCGCAACCAACTAGCTACTATGGACGACCTCACAGCCAACCAATCTCTCCTTGCATAACTCAGTAGCCACCAGAATCGAAAGAGGAGCCACCAGAACAAACATCAAGTTGTCAAATAAAAATTAAAAAATAGAAAACTATAGAAATCAATAAAAGAAGAAACTAGGAAGATTGTAAATTTATGATTTTTTATTAAAAAATCAAACAATACACTTTGTTAGTACATTCTCAAAGTTTATTCTTTGCCCTAAACTTCGCTTATGATCTTTGTTTGTATCTTTTTTTTTTTTGGAATACAAGCGCAGAAATGTTTGCATACGTGTAAAGAGAACACAATGTAATTTTCCCCCAACTAATTTATACCCGGGTTACAATGAATACATTTTCATTTTGACAGTGTAACGCTTTTAGGTGACCTCTTTGCTCCCATTAATATCTTGGGTTGTTGCCTCAAATTTCGTCACCCAAATATAATAATGGAAACACAAATAAATTATCTAGAAGATTATTTTGTTTGTGACACGCAAATAAAGGAGAACAATGATTATGGAATCGTTGGATCAATTCATATTCAAAACCCTTGGAACGGCGGAAATTTGGGAGAAAACATAGAATTTCAGTCGACCGAGGAAAATGCATATTCCCGACTTTTAGATCATAGAATCGTACCATGAGATATTGTCCTACAATAGTTTATAAATAAAACAGGATCTTTAACCTTGTAAAAAATTATTTCAAAATAGCAAATGTATCTTGTCTTCTCTCCCCTTACCCCTTCAATTGCGTGACAAATTTAGTAGGGCACTGTAGGGGGCCGATCACAGCCCCCACTTGCTCGGCTCGCTATTTGTCCATCCTTGATCACCATATGCAACTTATGCCACGAAATGGGTCGGGTGGGCTGCTATTACCGTAAAATATTTGGTCTCTCTCTCTCTCCAGAACTTTACACACCATAGCATTGAAATATTGTGATTTTCCCTTTTTGTAAATTTTTAGAAATCAACCGTGTGTTCCTATATCGGTAATTTTAGCGTAACCTTTTTTAGCTACATATTCATATATTTTCAGCTTGCATTCCAGTTAGGGCTACAATTAATTTGTTGGGGCCAGGTACAAAGGCCAATTGGCGAATCAATGCTCAGCTCTGGCCTCTGGCACATGCCGAAGTTGGTCCATTGCAAGCCCACCTAGACCGACGTCGCCCTAAATGAGGCATAGCAGGCCAATTGGCCATTGTCGTCGTTTCCCTTTTTTTTTTATAATTTTAGGAATTAATCGCATGTTTCCCATACCAATACATTTTTTGCTTAATATTTTTGGGGGTGGCATTTTGGCATGTAAGAGCATATGCTCCCGGTTTAAAAAAATATTTTCTAAACGTTTTTTGAAATGTAAAAAATAGCTGGACAAAATATGTCGCGCATATATCTTGCCATTCTATGTGCTGAAAAATTCATTTCACGGATAACCAATTTTTTCATGTCACGTGTAAAAAATATAAAATTTTGTGCTTTTCACGAGACATTTTTTTTATCCTTTCACATAGGCCACAAAAATGTCGATTTTCCGTGAAACTTCGTATGACCGCATGGAATGTCGAGATATACGCGCTAAATTTTTATTTAGAAAATTTTGACATTTTTTTCCCATGCGGTGAAGTATTCTTAATATTTTTAGCTACATATTCATATATTTCCGGCTTGAGTTCCAGATTATAGGGCTAATTAAAATTAATAGTTGGTCCATCGTAAGCCCATCCTAGACCAGCGTCGTCCTAAATGAGGCCTAGCAGGCCAATGGGCCATTGTTGGTCGTGCAGCCGCTACGTATCTCTGCCGACCCTTTTTTCTGTGCTATATACATCGACCGGTTTCCACGACAAATAAAATCTCACAGTGACCAGTTTCCCCCGTCTCGCACAAGCAGGAGAAAGAAATCGTGTGCATGGGCCACGGTCTGAGGTCAGCCGACACGAGCCAACCGAAGCGCGTTGGGGAGGCGCGGCGCGTCGCCGACACCTTCCGCCCGTCGTCGTCGTCCCGGATCGTGCTGTCGAGTCGACGGTGCCCGCCGTGTTCCTCCGTTTCGCGACAGCTCTGTCATCCCGGGGGGGCCGGCCGCGGCCATGAATGATGGAGGTGGATCAAAGCAGAGATGAATAGAAGATTTCATTGCGTGGCTGGCCGCCTCCTGCTGTTGGAAGACGCAAGCTGCAGTCCTGACTCTGTTGCATGCATGTGTAGACACGTACGCACGCACAAGGACGGCCGGCAGAAGGCGCACGCACGGTAGCGGCCGAGGAACGGGGCCGGCCACGCATGTGCAAGCTGCGCTGCAGTGCAAGTGAACAGAAGTCCGAACATGCATTGCGCGCGTGTATACTACTGTACTAGAATCTCAGGCGCTATAGTAGGAAAGAAGCCAGGGCAGGGCGAGGCGCGTCGCGTTCGTTCGTCGCTGGCAATGCATCCGCATTCGACGGCGACGCGGGCGGCAGAGCAGTGGCGCTCAGCACGCCCGGTGCCGCGCTCGCTCGCCCGCGTCCATGTGATGGAGCCGGCCGGATAGGATAGGATAAGGCAGGCCCGTTCAGTGTAAGGGGGCAGTTGAACGGCGCGCGTGTCGTGTTGCCGTTTCGTGTCGCGTCGTCGTCGTCGCCGAGGACGGAGGTTGGAGGAGGCCGAGCGGGTGCGGCGCCGCGGTCTGGGCCAGAAACGGCATCGTAACCGCCGCCGGCCCCCAACGGCTCCCGGGGCCACGTCGGGGTCGTTGCGCGTGGGGACATGCTCGGCCGGTATTCCACGGTTGGCTTCGGTACTACCATCCCGGTGCTGCAGTGGTGGAACGTGGGTGGTTGGCTTTCGGTTGCCGGCCGAGAGGAGCCACCTCCGACGATGTGCGCGGCGGCACGTCCGATCGTCGTCGCCAACACAGTCAACTAGCCAAGGGCCAGGCTGAACAGGCAGAGCCATGACACGCAGAAAAGAAAACCAAGACGTACGCGGCGACCCAACGACCGGCCGGCCGGGAGGCGCGTATGAGCCGCCGCCGCGTGTGCCCTCTCCTCTCGCCCAACCTTCCTCGATACGGCGCCAAGTGGCAAGGTCGGTCCAATGCATGCATGGCTCTGGACACAAGCACCCATCAGCGGTCGACACGCGCGCGACACCGGTCGATCCTTACGTCGACGTCGATCGAGCCATCATCCACCGGCCGCCCGCTCCGGCACTCCTGGACGGCAAAGACACGAGCTGCCGCGGCAGGGAAAGTGGAGCGCCCGTCCGTCCCAGAAAAGATTTTAGATTTCAGGTGGTTCTTAGGCGCGGCAGGCGACACGTGTCCTGGCCGGCGGTTAGCGGAGGTCGTCACGCTTGACGTGAGAGGAGATGTCATCGGCCCCTGTACTAATCAGTCAATCAGAGCATGCAGTACCGTGTTTACTTCACTGCTTGATCGTGCGCCACGTACGTACGGAGTACTTAATTTGCACCGCGCGCCGCCTCAAATACTGTATCGTTCTGTCACATTCACGCCCTTCTTCTCGGGATGTGTCGGGTTGATATTGTAAGATCAAATATATATGGGTCCGTCAATATCTAGGCCAGACTTCAAAAAAAATTATGAGTAAATGTATGGCACATGACGTATATATAGTCTAATCTTGACTCACTCTAAGATGCTTGGGGTACACGGGCCAATGGGAGGTAGGGTGTATAGATGAATTGGTTGATTCAATGGTGATATATTGCTGCTATAGTACGATGGCGGTGCAATCAGACATAATCAAAAAAGATAGTAGGAGGTCAAAAAATGGAGTAGGGAAAGGAAAAGAAGGCATAAAAGTTGGGGTTAAGCCCGAACTTTTGGTTAAAAAATGTAGAGTAATTGATGGTTGGTGTTCCATCGATTGCAAGGCACGCATTGTGATTTCGTCAATCCTGAAGCTCCATAAATCCTAACTTAAGTTGTATACATGTGTGATGATGTGTGTATCTACGTTATAATGTGTGTTTAATTTCTTTGAAAAAGACACACGTAACAGGCGAACAATATCAACACTAGCTAGGATTAACCGGGGCCGGTTGCAGCCCATGACTAGGCACTGCCTTGAAAAGAAGGACGTCATCCCTGAGCATCGACATACACGACAAAAAAAAATTGATAATCTCTATGTCGCTATTTAGGTGGCGCGCACGTTGTTTGGAGGTCTAAATTTGACCATTAATTTGACAACATAAATATGGATTATATTTCACGGAAGCTATACCATTGAGTATATCATCGAATAAAGTATTTAATGGTACATTTTTTATAATAAGTACTACGTACCTCCGTCCTAAAAAGGATGTCATTTCTTTGTCTAGATTTGAATGTATCTAGTCACTATTTAGTGTCTAGATACATTCAAATTTGGACAAAGAAATGACATTCTTTTTGGAACGGAGGGAGTAACATAAATTATAGATTAATTTAGTGGTCCAAGTTAAACCACGAAAAAGAGCACACCACATACATTGGAACCGAGAGAGTAATAAATAATAAATCTATTTGAAAGTTCCTACCTGTTTTTTTTTTTCTGCCGGTAAAAAGTGTACATGCACATTGATCCGGGAAAACTGAAAATTTGCAATTTTATTCTTTTGTACGTGTCATGTGAGTGTGTGAGTATGCCTCTGCATGTATGGTGTATTTAGCGTTTTTCTTCTGGTAGCTGAAAACACTCCCAGCTAGATGGATCTCAAATATAAGTCAAAGTCCACACAACTGATGCAACAACTCAGAAGAGTAGGTTGGATCGAACTGGCTTGTAGCAAGGCGGTGACGAGGCACTAAGCATTACTATCCAAAGATAAAATGAAGACCTTTTCCCTGAGCATGGACACACACTAACATATAGTTTTCTAGTACATGTCACGAAGACCAAAACTTAAAGGCAATTAGGCCTTTAATTGCGGAGCGTAGCAGTACATCTGTAGATAATCTGCATAAGACACGAATTTTTATTATTAAAGACTTTGTTATTTCTACACAGTCAAATCGACCACATAACGACAAGCGCTCCCACCCTAATAAGTCATTTAAACATATTATCCACACCATTCATCCAATTGCCAAAAATATTTGCAATGCTTCTTGGTGGGTATAAGATAGAATCTACCCGCAAATTTACACTCGAAAAATAAATGCTTAATAGTCTCGTCCTTATGACAGAAGACACACTTATTTTTCGTATAAATGCTTGTGATTGAACTAACAACTTATTGTTCGTATGATCTCGTGCAAGAGATACAACCAAATCTCTTTTTTCATTAAACATAGTGCCACATCAGCAGTTTTTCTATAATACTGTGTTACGATACCACCATTACGGAAGGGCTTAGTGCTAGAATAATCCGAGCTAATTAAGTGCCTAATTTTTTTCCGATAAAACGCAAATTTATTAGCTCAAAATAAAGCATCAAGAGAATACAAACACAATGGATGTACATCTGACCTATGCATAGGTAGGATGCACATAGTCGAAGTAGCAAATTCATAAGACGATAACCTAAGTTATCGTAGGCAAGGAAAAAATTCAAAGCGATCGGATCCGCGATCGGCAAACTACAACAATGACCATATCCACACCAACAAACTCATGACACCACACATATGACGAGGCTTTTCGACGGTAACGCCTCCAGGAATGAAACGACGCTCCAATACCACTGTCACCGGATCCAACCACCCAAGGTCAGATTCCAGATTTTCATCTTAGAGAACCAGTCTGAGTATATCCGAGCAATGTCTTCAACAAGATAACAACATAAAAATGTCTGGCTAACTACTGCATGTAATTCTACTTAGCATTTTTCTTCTGGTAGCTGAAAACGCTCCTAGATGGACCTCAAATGTCCACACAAGTGACGCAACAACGCGAAGAGTAGGGTTCATATAGTGTACTTAGCATTTTTTTCTTCTGGTAGCTGAAAACACTTCCAGCTAGATGGGCCTCAAATATAAGTCAAAGTCCACACAAGTGACGCAACAACGCTAAGAGTAGGTTTCATTATAGTGTATGCTGTACATACAACTGTTGTTCCGGCCGGCAGTTGAAAACACTCCTAGTTAGATGGACCTCCAAAAAAAAAGTCAAAGTCCACACAGCTGACGCAACAACTCGAAGAGTAGGTTGGACCGGTCGCAAAGGCGGTGACGTGGCACTAAGCACTAGTAGTATCCAAAGAAAAAATCAAGACTTTTTCCGTGAGCATGCATGGATATTGGATAACCTATAGCTTTCTTGTACACTATGTCAGGAAGACCATAACTGCATAAAAGGCGATCAGTGTTAGATTAATCCTAGAGCTACGTGCCTAGCTAGCTACACTAACTAACCCGTGCGCTTTTCTTATCCACCGCGTCGCCTGCGCGTGCAGAAAGATCTCGCCGGCGCCACTAATTTATCCTTGATGGCTTGATCGCTTTAACATGAGAGGAGACTGAAGAAGACGACCGACTAATTTATCTATTGCTGATCTCCTTGATACTACCCGTACGTGCTACCTACCGATCGATCACGACCAATATGTATTACTCGATGGATCGTTTTGGAGTACCTGACGGCAGCTGCTGAGAGATGGATCGCCGGCGGCCTAGCTTCCACAGCGTCCAAAACGCGTAGTACGTGCCATGCATCGACCGACCGGAATCACGACGTCTGCCGGCAGGAAGGAAGGAACGCTGGATTGTCGTCGACATGCGTGCATATATGCATTGACGTCCTAATCGGCCGCGATACGGGCCATGGGTCGGTCGACATGTGGACCAACCGGAGGCGCACACGTACGCGCCTGAAAGCTACGGCTTATTGTCGCCGGACGGACAGATGCGCGGAGCTGCTTCGAGCGACGGCCGGACCGACCGCAGGTGTGTGTGACCGCGACGTACCGCGACCGACCGACCATCGTCGATCGCGGACGGACAGCTTCCGGCCGGGACCAGTTCTCCGAGATAGATGCCACAACGTCTCGAATACACACGCACAGTAGTCACGTACGTACGGTGAAGCTTCGTTTCAGGTGCACCGTGGCGGCCGGCCGTGCACCGGCCACCGGGGCACGCATGGTGTACGGCAACGTCCACCAGCTGTGCTATGTAGACGACGACATGCCTATCGATCGGAACCTAGCCAGTCACGTAAAATCGGACACGGGCACAAGGGCTCCCATATAAGTTTCCTTGGTGTACTATGCGGGTCCTAATTCTTTCAATTTGCGTAGCAGTCCTAATTCTTAATAAATTGTCCATAGTAGGTGCTAAACCGGTATGACCGCTTGTTGACTGGTGCCACGTGTAGGCATTTTTTTTACAAAAACAACCCTAAACAATTTTATATTCCAATCCTATGACCCTCTCTAACGCTAGAAGCATTCCGTGCGCGGGAGGGAGGGGAGCAGTAGCGCTGGAGGTCGGGTCGTCGCCGGCGGTGTGGTGTATCTGGGGGGGGGGGGGGGGGGGGGGGGGGGGCATGGGAAGCAGGAGATGGTCGTCGGCGTGCATGGGAATCCAAACTGTGAGCGGAGGGCGGAGCCCAGGCAGTGCGCGTGATGTGGAGGCCGGGGGCGGCAGCGTACGCACGGTGAGGCCGGGGGACGCGCGCGTAGTGTAGGATGTCGGAGGCGACAACGCACACTCGGCTCGTCGATGAGGGGACGGGTAGGCTGCAACAAGATCGAGGAGCGTGACGTCGAGTCGACACGCACTGTCGGCCGCCTCGACTCCACGGATTGCACCGAAGGGACGACATGGTCACCGGGATTTCATTTGGAGGGGGAGTGTGGTGCTGAGAGGCACGAAAAGATACGCAGGATAAGGCCATCTCCAACGCGCCGACCCAAACGGACCTGTTTTTGGTCCGTTTTTGCTCCGTTTGGGTCGGGAAACGGACAACTATCCGGCTCTGTCCGGCGTTTTTTGACAGGTAAACCCAATGCGCGACCTATACCCAAACGGACACACCACCGAGAGCTCGTTCCCGTCGCCGTCGATAGCTCGCACTCGCGTCGCTACTGCGCGCTGCTCAACAGCCTGAGCTCGCCCGCGCCGCCGCAGCTCGCCTGTGCCCACGCCGCTGCAGCTCGCCCGAGCCGCCGACGAAAGCCACTTCCGACCGACCTATGTCCTCGAGCTCGTTCCGCCCGCGCCGCCGCTGCTCGTCCCCGCGCCCGCGCCGTCGGTGCTGCTCGCTCGCGCCCCACCGCTGCCGACCTCATCCCGCTGTCGCAGGAGCACCATTGGGAGGCACGCCGCCCGCATCGGAGCGGCAGCACGCACGCATCCAGTGCCGCCAGCACGCACGCGACCGGGAGCGGCAGCATGCACGCATCTAGTGCAACCAGCACGCACGAGTACTAGATCAACTAGTACTAGTACTAGATCAAGCTCGCGCACGAGCTCGGCCATCCCGGTCAGATGCGCGCCGCCACCAATTTGCTTGCCCGCGCATCGCCCGCTGCCGCCGCAGATCCCGAGCCGCCTGCCACCGCTGCGGCCCCGTGTCGCCCGCCGCCCTCCGCCGACAAGTTCGCCGCCCGCCCGCCTACTGCTCTGCCGGAGAGTGAAAAGGGGAGAGAGAAAAGGGAGGGAGGCTGACAGGTGGGGTTGTGGGCGGATCGAGCGGAGCGAAGTGGAGCAAAACGGAGCTCCGCGCACGTCCGTGACGATCCAAACTTGGCCCAAATTTGGGCCGGATCTGAGTCGAAACGGACGAATAAATGGACGTCGGTCCGTTTGCGTCGGCGTGTTGGGCCCTGATTTTTACCCATTCGAATCGAAACGTACCGTTTCGGACGAAATGGGTCGGCGCGTTGGAGATGGCCGAAATATCCTGCGCCCGAAAGAGGACACTGATTAAGGATTACTCGACCTCCATGGATCTCCGACAGGCTAGCTCCCGTGATGTGCTCGACGGCGCAAATTAAGTGTGTGCCTGCATGTGGTTTACGGCGGGCCGGGCATCATATACGGAGGATTCCCCGGGGGCGCAGTTTCCAAAGACCCGATATATATATACAGTTAAAGTCGTTGGAGACCCGGCCCGTGACCGCGCAAACCGACGAGGACAGCATCTACGGACGGAGATTCTGCCCAGTACACCCACTGTTCCAAGAAAAAAAAAAAACACAGGAGAGAGAGCGAGCTACCCTCCTAGTACTACTCCAGTAACTACCAACCGTCGTGGTGGGTCCCTCACGGACGGCGCCAGGCCGGAGGGCCACGTGCTGTACGGGCCCACACGGGCCTAGTCGGCGTTGTCCGCTGCAACGTGGTGGGCCCGCCTGCACCCACCTGCTCTGCCCGAGGATCCCGCTCCACGGCGACCTCGCGTGGCTCCTCGTACGGCCCCACCTGGGTAGGATCAGGGGACCGGGACCCGCCGTATCCCCTCCGGAAACGCCACGGATTCTGTCCGTCCTTTTTTTTTCTTTCTTTCTTTCTTTCTTTTCCCGTGCATGATCGCACCTACTGCTCCCACGTCTCGTCCCACATGCGTGCATGTTCACTCGGGCCCTACATACATCTGCTGTTACACAGTTTCAAAATAACAAAACCAGCAGACTTTTTTTTTTAACTCCCGAGCTCCACCTGCTGCTGCTTGTTTTTGAAATTCAAAAAAAAAAAAAAAAACTGAAAAAGGGGCAACAAACATATGCTACTATTTTTAGGTATGTGTAAAGTTTCGTGGTGAAATGGAATACATGGTGCGCTTTGGAGGAAAAAAAATCAGCGTTCCTTTTGTGATATGTTTCTTGCCACAAATGAGCACTGATTTTGTTTGTTTCGCAGATAGCACCACACGTATCATTTCATCATGAAAATCTGCACATACTTAGAGAAAACTCGTATATGTTTGATGTCGGTCTTTTTCTCCTTTTCTTTTTTCTTTTCTTAGTTCTTTTACAATCAAACCTCTATGATTTCATTGATGAAATCATCATGTAGTAATCCCTTTTCTCAAAAAAAAAAATCTTGAAGTACAAGTAGTTTGAGTTTACATTTTAGACGAATCTCATCCGTTGGATAGAAGATGAACGATGGATGGAAGGGGGCAAGGTACACCGTGCCTTGCTGTGAGCAAGGCACTGGATCCCAGTCCGTCTCGCCCCACATGCGTGCATGTTCACTCGGGCCATACATGCATTTGCGGATACACGGTTTTCAAAATAACAAAACGAGCAGTTTTTTTTGTTTTTTTAACTCCCGAGCTCACCTACTGCTGCTTCATTTTGAAATTCAAAAAAATAACCTGAAAAAGGGGCAACAAAAATCTGCTACTATTTTTAGGTATCTGTAAAGTTTCGTGATGAAATGAAATGCGTGGTGCTCTTTGGAGAAAAAAAACCATTGTTCCTTTTTGTAATATGTTTGTTGCCACAAATGAACACTGATTTTGTTTGTTTCGCAGATAGCGCCACAAGTGTCGTTTCATCATGAAAATCTCCACATACTTAGAAAACTGGTATATGTTTGATGTCAGTCTTTTTATCCATTCCTTTTTTCTTTCCTCAGTTTTTTATAATCAAACCTCTATGATTTCATTAATGAGATCAGGGAGTAATCCCTTTTCTCAAAAAAAAAAAAATCTTGAAGTACAAGTAGTTTGAGTTTACATTTTAGACGAATCTCATCCGTTGGATAGAAGATGAACGGTGGATGGAAGGGGGCATACCTTGCTGTGAGCAAGGCATTGGATCCCAGTCCGTCTCGCCCCACATGCGTGCATGTTCACTCGGGCCCTACATACATTTGCTGTTACACGGTTTCAAAATAACAAAACGAGCAGTTTTTTTTTGTTTTTTTAACTCCCGAGCTCACCTACTGCTGCTTCATTTTGAAATTCAAAAAAATAACCTGAAAAAGGGGCAACAAACATCTGCTACTATTTTTTAGGTATTTGTAAAGTTTTCGTGGTGAAATGAAATGTGTGGTGCTCTTTGGAGAAAAAACCCAGTGTTCCTTTTTGTAATATGTTTGTTGCCACAAATGACCACTGATTTTGCTTATTTCGCAGATAGCGCCACAAGTGTCGTTTCATCACAAAAATCTCCACATACTTAGAAAACTAGTATATGTTTGATGTCAGTCTTTTTATCCATTCCTTTTTTCTTTCCTCGGTTTTTTACAATCAAACCTCTATGATTTCATTAATGAGATCAGGGAGTAATCCCTTTTTTCAAAAAAAAATCTTGAAGTACAAGTAGTTTGAGTTTACATTTTAGACGAATCTCATCTGTTGGATAGAAGATGAACGGTGGATGGAAGGGGGCAAGCACTAATGGGAGCATTAGTCCCGGTTTAAATGGCTAGGACGGTCGCACACCTTTACTCCCTGTTCAAACGGAACCTTTAGTCCCGGTTGGAGATACAAACCGAGACTAAAGGTTCGGCACCTTTAGTCCCGGTTTGTATCTCCAACCGAGACTAAAGATAGACCTTTATTCCCGGTTGCAGCCACCAACCCGGACTAAAGGTTTTTGAAAAAAAAAAGAATTTTTGCCTCTCATGCCTACCCCCCCCCCCCCCCCTCGCGCGGCAAAAACGTCGAAAATGAATAAACGGAAATGATAAAAAATTCTAATTTTAAAATCCTTTGACGTGCCTGTACCTCACTTAACCTACTTTTAGGGAAAATTTTAAACTTTGAATTTTGTTTTTTTTTTGCAAATTCTCAGTAAAATGGCAATAACTTTTACGTACGAACTAAGAATAAATTGTTTAATATATGAAAACGTTCAGCGCGAAAATGCCCATCCGCTCGCAGCGGGGTTTACCCGTTTGGGATTTTTTTTAGATTTTCAAAATTCCAAATGGAACTATGAAAGCATGAAGATTTTTGCCAGAAATTAAATTATTTTATTTTTTTAATTTCTTTGGAATTAATAATTGAGTTCTACATAAAGATTAGTATTAATTAATCATTGTTGTTTATGTTAATATAGGTTTGGAATTCAAAAATAATATAATGTGCCATCGTGTAGGAAGATTTAAGTTTTTACCGGAAATTCAAATTATTTTATTTTTTAATTTTTTTGGAATTAATAATTGATTTCTACATAAAGATTAGTATTACTTAATCATTGTTGTTTATGTTAATATAGGTTAATATAGGTTTGGAATTCAAAAAATAATATCATGTGCCATCAAAGTGTAGTGGATAATAAGATTGATAGCATAGTATTATCAAGATGTACTAAATGCAATGTTGGAAGCTAGTTGGGAAGGAACTCAAAAGTTAAGCGTGTTGAGGGTGGAGCCGTGTGAGGATGGGTGACCGATCGGGAAGTTTGCTTACAAGTGTGAGGATGGGTGGAGCAGTGTGAGATTAGGGGTGATTCGAGATTAAACTGACAAATAATTTAAAGATTCGAAATATCGTAAAAAATTCAAAAAAAATTCAAAAAAAAAAAAAAAAAATAGGACCTTTAGTCCCGGTTGGTGTTACAAACCGGGACTAAAGGTCCTCCAGCCACAGCGCCCGAGCGTGCCCAGGTGGAGGGACCTTTAGTCCCGGTTCGTAACACAACCGGGACTAAAGGGTTGGACCTTTAGTCCCGATTGCGCAGTCCTGGTTGCACAACCGGGACTAAAGGTCTTTGGACCAGCGACTAAAGGTCCGTTTTCTACTAGTGAAGGTACACCGTGCCTTGCTGTGAGCAAGGCACTGGATCCCAGTGCGTCTCGCCCCACATGCGTGCATGTTCACTCGGGCCCTACATACATTTGCTGTTACACGGTTTCAAAATAACTAAACGAGCAGTCTTTTTTCAACTCCCGAGCTCACCTACTGCTGCTTGTCTTTTAAATTCAAAAAAATATATGAAAAAGGGGCAACAAACACATCTGCTATTATTATTAAGTATGTGTAAAGTTTCGTGGAGAAATAATATGCGTGGTGCTCTTTGAAGCAAACAAACCAGTGTTCCCATTGTGATATGTTTGTTGCCACGAACGGGCACTGATTTTATTTGTTTCGCAGATAGCACCACAAGTGTCGTTTTTCGTCACGAAAATCTGCACATACTTAGAAAACGAGTATATGTTTAATGTCAGTCTTTTTCTCATTTTCTTTCCTCAGTTTTTTATAATCAGACATCTATGATTTCTTAATGAAATCAGGTAGTAATCCCTTTTCTCAACAAAAAAAAACTTGAAGTACAATTATACAACAATACTGATATCATATCAGCTGGAACCCTAAGAATCTGCACATGCCAGCTACAACTACACTATGATAGGTCAGGATTTACAACTTCCTAAAAGACAACCATATATCATTAAATTACCTCTCAAACTTAACCACTCACAAAATTGAGGTAATGTCTCAAGCCATCTAGCATATTGCGTGTGTGGTAGGCTTCGTGAAAATATCATAATCTCGATCTTCTGAGGACGCAAACCGCACATATATTGCCCCAATGCAACCTTCTCTAGGATGGAGTGAAAATCCACCTTACTATACTTTGTTCGAGCATGAAAGACGGGTATCTATCGTGCCGCAAAATTCCTTCCTGGGCGATTGGGCAACCAGACCTCCCGTCAAGCTACCGTCGGTCCTTGTTTTGGTTTCTTTCGAGCGGGGCCCTATTGATCTAAAAAAATATATATTTTCATTTCAATTATCCCGACGTACTCCTAAATATGTTTAAGATAAAACCAGATAAAAAAGACTTTGGACGGTACTTGTTGGGGCGCATTTAACTAAAAAAAAGGCAGCCCACCACACATTGCTTGATATCTATACCTAATAATAAAAGCAATCAAGCTTCCGCGGTTTGGTTTGGTCCGTCAACACTTTTACGATTTTACCCTCCCACCAAATCGCATAATACACCCATATTGCCACTGTACCGCTTCGTTGGTTTTAATTTTCCTCTCCTCGACCGCGTCTCGCCCCTCGCCTTTTGCCCCAGAGTCAACGCCATCGGGCGCCCTTCCTTCCGACAACCAATCGCGTCTCCACGCAGCCTCTAGCCCAGCCAGATTTCCCAGCACCTACGCCTGACTGGCTAGCGCGGGCAGGTGCGCCGCCGGTCACGCCGTCCTTCTCCAGTCTCGCCCCTCCTGCCTTCCCTGCACGAGTAGCTCCGATTCGTGGTTGAGTCACCGTACACACGACCCCTCATCCTCTTCTCGGTGAAGGTCCAGTCTCATGTCGATTCCCTTCGGCAGCGCCGTGGCCTCCCGTTGTCTTTGTGGTACGTCCCCTACAGCACTACGAGCTCCCAGCCTCGTGGAACACCCCATTAATCCAGTCCATCACTTGCACGGCCGCCGCTGCATCTATCCCCGAGCATGGCCGCAGGCCGCCTCCGCGTTCTGTTGTCCCAGGTCCCACGCTAACCACGAGTTCAGATAGGTGGATGGGGAGGATCGGCCTCGCCCCTACAGCCGAAGGAGGAGCGCGGCATGCCAGCGAGGGAGAGGAAGCCGAGGTGGTTGTGTCCTCTTCCCTGCTGCAAACATGGGTGCGCCACCAACATGGTCCACATGCTCCTCTTCCTCAAGCCCTTTGACGTCTGCCCTCCGCGCTCGCTAGCGCCTCCACCGTCGCGTCCGCAAACTCCAATATCTTTTATCTGGATGAGACATGCAGGGTTCACAAGGACACAACCAATCTCTGTAAGAGTGTAGTAGAGCGGCTCTTGACTGGATCCCAGTGCAGCAAACTCATTTGTCAAATCCAATACGTGATGTTAATCTTGTTATTACCGTTGGTGGTGATGGCACATGCGGGCTAGCCATTGTTTGGATAGCTCGATTCCCATTTTAGGTGTCAATTCGGATCCTACTTGCTTTGATGAGGTTGATGAGTTAACTGAAGAAGAAGTACACGATATCAGTATGTAGCCCTTGCCAGAAACTTTGAGCAGATACTTGATGCAACCCTTGCTGGTAGTAGACATCATTTAGAGCAGTCAAAAAATATCAGTGGAACTTAATAGATCCCAATTACTAACTTATCTCTGAATCATATATTGGCGTCACATGCCTGTCCAGCAAGTGCATCACGCTTCCCATTGAGGAAAATAAGTAACACGGACTAATTCTACATCAAGTTGTCTGAGGGTCTCAACAGCTACTACTAGATTAACTGCTACCATGCTATCAGCGGGAGGATTCATGTGCCAATATCAAATCGTGAGCTTAAGTCTATGATAAAGGAGCCCACTTCACCAACAGATGCGGACAAACAATTGTTGCATGGGTTCGTTAAGAAATGTCAAGACATGCTTCTTCTTTGGTAAAATCAAGAGGGTACTATGTATATTGATGGTTCGTATGTAACACATTCAATCTAGCATGTGGATACACTTGAAATCTCCTCAGATGATCGAATCTTAAAAGTTATATATTTTGCCAGAATATCTGTTAAATCGGGCATCTTTATAATGCAATAACAATGTCATTGTTGTGATATTTGAATAATAATAGAAAGGATGAGCCAGGCAGGGAGATAGGCTTCGGCGGCGACAGTGAAGGGCAAGGAGCAAGCTGGGGATTCCTATTCTATATCTATTTTGGGTCATAAAAGATGGAATGAAGTAAAGCAGGGTGATGCAACAATTGTTTCAGATCCAAAGAGTTGAAGGTTACT
Organism: Puccinellia tenuiflora; assembly: GCA_012064385.1. NCBI lineage: Eukaryota > Viridiplantae > Streptophyta > Magnoliopsida > Poales > Poaceae > Puccinellia > Puccinellia tenuiflora. Next base: position 280,624 of record QRDG01000941.1, on the reverse strand, counting down.
CGGTGAGTAATGATTATATAAGTAATATCACTATTTTCCCTAGATTTCTAAGCACATATTTGTTTATTCCATATCGAAAGCAAAACACTAACTTTTGGTTTCTATGAGACGTCGTGGCTCTAACAAGAAGATGATAATTTGTACATCTTAGTGATACAATTTTTTGTCCCCCGTTGCAACGCACGGGCATGTGTGCTAGTATTAATTAATGGAAGAGGACGCAAGTGCCGAATAATGTGCTCGATCGTCCTCGCGAAAAAATAAAATAAGAGAATAATAAGAATGCGCTTCAGATTCTGCCGACGACGGTCCATCATATACATATTTAACGGTACGTACGTATACTCCCGGGCCGGTCCCGGTGCTTGGTAGCGATATGCCATACGACGCCGACGTTACAGCTCGAACGTATCTTCCTGGACTACTGTACGTACGTTCGTACGTGTTGCTGGGGAAACGATCGGACGAAAGAAAAGGATCAGCTTTTTTTTGGCGGGGAGGAAAAGAAAAGGATCATACTACTCACTCATGGACGCATGGTGGTGCTGCCCGGATACGGCCGTGGCCGTCCAAGCAGGTACACGACGAAAAACAAACGTATGTGCTACGTAGTACGTGCTACTAGCTAGTTGGATGGATCGATTACCTTGACATACCGTCCCTTTCGGTAAGGATGTCGAGTCTGGCTAGACTAGATAGACAGCTGCCGTACGTTTTGCGGCTCCATGTTTAAGCCCCTGGTTGCACCGACTCTCTCTAGCCTAGCTAGGCTAGATTTTTGCATGCACGATAGAGCGAGCGACGACTGATCGGGTGAGAAGTATAATTGGTTGGAAAGCGGCCAGGCAAGCACACGATCAACTGACGTAGCTAGCGAGAAAAGATCGAATAATCTCTTATCGCATCGCTTCCTTTGAACGGAAGAAAGAATATGCCGACCGATCAATTAATCCCTCGTCTTCCTCTCGCTTTTGCCCGTGCCCACCGAATGGTCGACACCCCAGGATCCAACCAAAACTGGCAGTCCGTGCCATGCACGCATGCTCGTCCACGCAAAATTAGCACCACACCAAACACACGATATCGAAACAAACGTAAAAATCATCCATGCACACACACTGCCGACGAATACAATTTTTTTTAAGCTTAAGATGATCGAAAATTCACCGCTCGATTAGATATAATAGAGTTGACCCAGTTTATAAGTACAATCCACGCAGCAACCAGATCAACCTCACATTACCCGAAGGCGATCCAGTGCCCACGCAGTCTTTATCCAAATCGTCACCCATATCCGCGCAAGACAACAACACTGCCTCATAAAACCGTCACAGCGTGGAAGACTGAGGCCGCGCATCGACGTCCACCACCGTCCGAGGCTGCCGCCCCGAGATCCGACCATAGAGTCATCCTGCACATCCACCGTGAAGCCTCCCCCACCCCCCGCGAGGGCCTGTGGATTGGCACCTGCCCGGCCGTGGTTATGAATTCGTGTGCAGGACCTTAATTTGGTTGCACTCAGTGCACGTCACACAAGTGGCGAACGAATGAATGAATGGCTTCGGTCCTGCGGAGCCGTCGTCAGGCCACATGCATGTGCATCTATGTACGGCACGCCCTAACCCTAACATGCGGTGCTGCTCTCCGGCCTACACATTGATTACGTACTGGACCTGCATGCAGCATTGATAGATATGTGATCGATCGCAGAGATAGGGGGTACGGACGGACGGACGTGATCACATGCACATGCAGGGGTGGCCGGCCGGCCGGCCAAGAACACGGAACATGGAGCGCGGCAACGTGGGGAGCTCTGCCTGGGCCAAATGCGGCTCTCTGCTGCGCCTCATCTCATCGTCCCAGACCCAGTGTTGAATCAGGTATGTACGTGCGGGTTGCAAACAAAAATCCACGGTCTATCGTGCCGGGGAGAAACCGGCAAATTGCTTCCGGTTCCGCCAGATCTTATTTCAGGATTTGAGGATATATTTGCACGTTTTGGAAAAATTGAAAACACGTTGCATGTGTGTAAACATGAATATACGGTTATATGAGCAAATTTGCACAGCATGTTTTTATTTGTGATGATACACGCAGAAAAAAATAAAAAAGATCAAACGTCATGATCTATAATTCTAAAAAAAAAAAATGAAGAGCCTAGTGGATCTCGGGAGTTAGAATATATTCCAACGTATATGTAGAAATGACAAGATTTGCAGGCATTTTTAACTCCAATTCTGTACCCGACAAACATGTAGACTGTTATTCCTAGCTTGTTTGGATTTTTCTAGCAGGATTATATTAGTTCTAAAGGATATCCTTATCTTATGTTTTCTTGTTTTGCAAAAACTCCGTTATGCATCCTACACTAGTGGAAAAATAGCCTATTGTCCCGGTTGGTTTGGGCCATTGGTCCCGGTTCCCCAACCGGGACTATCCAATCGGGACGAATGCTAGTCCCGGTTGGGACACCAACCGGGACGAATGGGGGGGCACGTGGCCCGGCCACAGGCAGCAGGGGCGGAGGCTTTGCTCCCGGTTCGTATTACGAACCGGGACGAAAGCCCCCGGGGCTTTCGTCCCGGTTCGTAATACGAACCGGGACTATTGTCCCGTCAGATTTTACTTTTTCCAAAGATTCCAAAAATTGCTTATTCTGTAATTCATAAAAATATGAATAAAATACCAAAATGTTCAGAAAAATAAGACCTATTTGATTATGAAAAATGCATGCATGTTTAAAAAAACTTAAATTAAATATTTCTTAGAACTACAAAAATGCCACTACTAGTTAAATAAGAGGAACCACTATTACACATCATCGCCACGAATATATATATTACACACATCTCATTCGTCGTCCTACATATATACATCTCTTTTACACTCTCACTATTTAATTTCAACCTTACAGTAGTATTCTCCTTTCGGATCTAGGACCTCTGCAAGTAAGAATCCGGCAATTTCCTCTTGAATTGCTCGTATGCGATCGTGTGGTAGAAGGCCATCCCGCAACCGTTCGATCTAATTAAAAAAGGGTCAATATATATGAATGAAAGTAAACAGAATTGATGGCAATAAACTAAGATTATGAATATTGCATACGCACTTCAAGTTGTTTTAAGATTCTGCCCTTCTCACAGCATGTCTGACGAATGAACTCGCAGACGTAGTATTCACACAAATGATTCCCACCTCCCTGGCTCAAACACTTTACGGGAACAGAGTTCAATCAAAATAATAATCAAGAAGGTAATGGTATTGAACTAGAATCAAAGAGATGCGCGGATCTAGATAGTAGTACTTACATTTATTGGTTTAAATGTAAGCTCCTCCGCCCATTCACCCCTAGCCCTGGCGGTGAATCGTTTCCAAGCCCTGCCCGGCAAAGAAAATGAATAAAGGAGTTATATATTAATTACTTACTATCAGTAAATGAACGGAAAGTTGCCGATAATGCCATAATGATTGAAATTACCTCTGGAGGCATTCCTGCATGTCCGTCCACTTCTCAAGGGGTTTATGTAAGGAGTCCATGACTTGTACTACTCCTTTGTCAGGCATAATGATTAGCAGAATAAAGTGGAAGCTGCGCATGCATAAGTCATCATTATACACTTAACATCGAGAAATTAAGCGAAATAAAATATGTAGAAGACAGTAACACTTACTTGAAGTTGTAAGGAAATAATATTTCTCTTTTGATTTCGTTGAACCGTAACGCATTTACCAAGTTATTCTCGGTTTCGTCGTAAAAATCAAGTAGACTTTTTTCATAAACGGTATTTGGATCAACGAACCTAATGTCATAGATTTGTCCTCTTTTGCATTGGAGAATCTTCATTCTGCATAATTAATAGTGATGAGTAAGATTATAAATGCAATGAACGAGGTGGGCTAGGTAGAGACTTAACTACAGAAATAATACTTACAGACAATAGGCGCTGATGATAGCTTTGTCAAGGGCTGCTTGTTGGTATAACTGAAATAATTAACAAAATTCAGTCNTGCCCGTGCCGGTATATGTATTTTGGAACTATTGTCTTCGTGGAATTGTATTTGGGTCTAAGTACTGAGCAATAGACATGCCCCAAGCAGAGGCTGCTTCTCTGTACAGTGCAACAAACTCAGGATCGATGCCGACCGCACGTTAGCTCGACCCCACCTCGGTATGGAAGACACTTTGAGCGGGGGGCACGATTGTTTTTTTCTGTCTCGAGCTGACTGATTTTCCCTTTCCGGCTTGCACTACAACTCTTCGACCGCTGTTTATTGCCCGAACCGACTTGAGAATAGAGCGGTCATAGTCTGTGTCAGCTTTGGCAGGGGTTGGGCCATATTTTTCAGCATTTTCACGACATTGGCATGTTCTTCTGGGGGTGTGGAGGAACTATGGCGCTTTCGCCTTCTTTTACCTTCAAGTTAGCAAACCACTTATCCGTTTCTTCCCCTTTTGCTTGCATCGCCTTATTTTCCTCCACCGTATAGTCATAAGGTCTCTTGGGAAGATTCTTATGAGGTACTTTTGGGAGGGGTGACCTTGTACGTTTCGGTGATCGGTTACGACTCCTTGTAGTACCAGCAGTGGTACGCTGAGCCTGAGACGACTGACACGGCGGCGAAGACGGCTGCTCTGGAGACCGGTGAGGAGCGGAGAAGGCGCCTGAGGCGGTGGCGGTGGAGAGTGGTGAGGCGGCGGAGACGGCGCCTGAGGCGGTGGAGAGTGGTGAGGGCGGCGGCGGTGGAGAGTGGTGAGGCGGCGGCAAGTGGAAGAGTGGTGAGGCGGCGGAGGCGGTGGGAGAGTGGTGAGGCGGCGGCGGTGGGAGAGTGGTGAGGCGGCGGAGGCGGCCCAGTTTGGAAGCACGATGAATTCCCTTTGGCCATAGAATAGTCCCTTTCCTAGCTTTTCCAAGTTCAACCACCTCCCCATCTTCACCTGCAGGGTGTTCCCAGCTTCAACTCCTCAAATCCTTTACTAACTTCATCCCACCCTGACAATAGCGGTAGCCATGAGGAACCGGGGAGCAATGGAAAGTTGGTGTAGGTCCAATTGGTACGGCATAGCCGACCGGCCACCTTCATGGTTAAGTTGAACACTTTCAGATGTAGCTCACAAGGTGTGCTCTCCGTGATATCATCCACTGGGTAGCGACGAAGAGCATCCGTCGTTAGTGCATCATCATCACCAGCCGGGACCATGCTCGAAGCCACGCTGCTTTTCCGATATGATGGGTCGGTAGCATCGACTGCAGCTTCTACAACGTGCTGCTGAGATAGGCCAGCAGTGCCTTGCTGGCTAAGTTCGTTAATTTGATCCTGCTGCCGCTTCATTTGATCCTGCTGCCGCTTAATTGTTTCTTCTATATTACGCAGCCGGTCTGCAGCAGCGATTGCTTCCCTTGCCTCCCTTTCCTTTCTCCTCTGATGACTTTTATCGGGAAATATTTTCCTTTCCACGGGAAACCCATGTACCCACGGCTTGGAGCCTTTCGTGCCTCGTGTTCGTCCTTCGTGTTCGGGATTCCCAAGGGCGCGTGCAAGCTCGTCATTCTCTCTATCGGACGGAACCGTCCCTCTTCAACATCCTTGTATGCTTTCCTAATTTCTTCGATGGGTAGTAGGGGATTATCCTTGTGTCTTCTAGTATATATGCACTTTCCTTCTGCGTCCAATGTGCCCCCATGCCCGTAAAACCAATTTCTTGTCCGTTCGGTCCATCCTTCTTTTATAGGCTCTGGAACGATCCCTTTAGCTAGCAGGTCGGCCTCAAGTTTGTCCCACTTAGGCATGGAACAGGCGTAGCCAGCAGCCCCCATAGTATGGTGGTACTTCTTTTTAGCAGCATTGGCCTTGTTTATTGCAGACTTTAACTGAGCTTCCTCTGATTTCTTGTAATTCACAAAATCTTCCCAGTAGTCTCTTATCTTCTCATACCCGTGATCGAAATCCGGAGTTTTAATCTTTCAAGATAAAGTCGGTGACCAATCTTTTCTTAAATTTGTTGAATAGCTCGGCCATCTTCTTAAGAGCCCACGCCTTGACTTTATCTTCTAGAGCTTTTTTTTGGGCAGCCATCTCCTCCTCATCTGGCTCCCCCTCCTCTGGATCCACCTCTGGCAACGGCAAGGTGAAATTAACCATGACCTTTTGAAAAAGGTGTCTTTTGCCTTCGGGGCCGATATAGCTAACTTTAGGATCCCTTGGCTTATTCCATTTTCGGATGGTGATCGGGACGTAGTCCCTAACAATAACACCGCATTGCTTCAAAATTTTTGTCTAACATCAATTGGAGCAATGGGTTCGCCGTCTGCAGCGACTTCTTCGATCCTGTAGCGGATATTGTCCTCCAACTTTTTGGTTGGGCCTCGTTTCGTCCTCACAGAGGATTTGCTCGATCCGGATGGCTAAAAGAAGAAAGACCGTTAATATGTGTATATGGACAACAGAGGCTAAATTAATTAATATATATATATGCACCTCGTCGGAGTTTGTAATAATCAATGTTGCACCGGAGCCGCCGGCTTCTGCCTTGTCGGCTTCTCCCTCATCGGAGATGCCGAGTTCGGCCTCTTTCCAGGCATTGAGAGACTCATCCCCCTCACCGGAGTCGTTCAGAAAGTGACTTGTTTCATCATCGCCGCAGATTATATCCTCGAGGATATTTTCCTCAATTTCATCTCTACCTTGTGGTTCCATAGTTTCTGCAAAATACGAAAGTTATTTTCGGAGCCGTCTCTGCGGTGTCGTTCAGAAACTTGTAGGGATAGAATGGTACTACAAGGAAAGGCGCGCGTTGCTGCGCCTGTTGTTTCTAAGCGTCGTCATGGTGATATATATGACAAATAATTCAGCATTTCATCTTGTCTGAAACGGAACAAATTTGAATTGTAGTAATAATATGAAGCCTAAAATCATAAATAAATATTTGTTTATACAAATATGAAGCCTAAAATCATAAATAAATATGAAGCCTAAGCATAGGGAACGTGGTTTTACATCTGAAGCCTCATATGTCAAGCCATTAGTCAGCAAAAAGAGTGCCTACAAGAACGAAGTAGAATAAATGCATTGTTCTTGCATTTACCCTTGGTTCTATAGACAGTCTTCTTGCAAGCATGATGGACTATTCTAATCATCGGCTTGCATTAAGAATAGCCAAGAAGACAACATTATTTCTTTCGGCTCATAAAAAACAGCAAAATCAGCTACCACTAAATCATTCCAAATTGACTTAGCAAATTTTTCTAATAACATTTCTAACACTAAATTTCCTACCACTAAATTTCCTACACTACAAAAACAACACAAAAATGTACCTAAACTACACACCTAATTTATACTACTAACTAATTTAAATTACTAACTAATTTAAACTACTAACTAATTTAAATTACTAACTAAAACTAACTAACTATGGAGTAACAAATAGTTCTTAACAACAATATTGCAACTAATTACAGAGTATTAATTTTGATTTCTAACTTTGCTAACACAATCATCAAATAACATTGCTTTGCTAAAATTTCAAACTTTGTTAAAATAATTAACTTTGCTAAATTTGCTAACTCTTCTAAATTTACTACACTAATTAATAATTTTTAAAACTAACTAACTAAATCTAAAACTAACTAACTAAAATTACTAATGCACTAACTAACAAAAATTACTAACTAATAATTTAAACAATTTTAATTAACTACTAACCCTAATTAGGGAGTGGATGCTCACCTTGCGTTGGAGTGGAGGCGCAGCAGGCCAGGGGCATGGAGGCTCCTCCTCGGCTAGAGCAGCGGACGGGCTAGAACAGAGGAGTTTCGACGGCGGAGGAGCTCGGACAGCGGAGAGGTGGCACGGAGGAGCGGGCATCGGAGGGCGGCGCGGAGCGGGCGCCGGAGGAGCGGACGACGGCGAGCGGCCGGCGGGAGAGGTCGCGCGCGTGGCAGAGGAGGCGTGCGTAGAGGCCGGCGGAGGAGCGGGCGCCGGAGGAGCGGACGACGGCGAGCGGTGCGGCAAATTTCGGCAGCCTGACGGCATCGATCTCTGTTGCGCGCGCTGGTCCTTAGTCGATTTTGGGATGGATTGGGGAAGGAGAAGGGCGCGCAGTTATGTATCAGGACTCATTGGTCCCGGTTCATGCCACCAACCGGGACCAATGCCTCATCCGTCCCGGTTCGTGGCATGAACCGGGACCAATGCCCTGAAAATTTAATGATATTTCCCTGGCGCGAACCGGGACCTTTCGTCCCGGTTCTTCCTATAAACCGGGACCAATGAGTCCTTTTTCAAATTTTTTCAAACTTTTCAGTTCTGAATGTTGTTCCCGCCTTTTTTTATTCGTATTAAGGTGTTTGAATATGAATTTCAAATGGTTTTGAATTTGAAAAGACTTTCAACATGAAAAGTGTTTAAATTTGAATAAATAATTCAAAACCATTTTCTGTTTTATATAATAATTATTCTATCTATACAAACTATTAACCATTTTGTCATTTTTTTTTAAGATTAGAGGTGAATTCATTTAAGTAAATTTTTGGAATGTGAACTTAATTAATTCATTAAACTGATAAATTCAATATATTTTCATATGTTTGTCAGAAAAATGAAATTAAAATATCAAATTGTTGATAAAAATGTAATCTATCTATTTATGACCAATTCATTTTTTGAGATTATAGGTGAATTCATTTAATTACAAAATTTGGAATTTGAACTCCATTAAGTCATTAATTAATTTATAAATTCAATATATTTTCATATGTTTATCAGAAAAATGAAATTAAAATATCAAATTGTTGATAAAAATGTAATCTATCTATTTATTTAATTTATATGTATTGAATTAATTTATATCTATTGAATTAATTCATATCTATTGATTTAATTCATATCTCACTAAACAGTACATAATGACAACAGTGGATCCTTCAGGTAATCGACCGGATACGGTACAGAATGACAATAGTGGATCCCAAATATTTTGCATACATATGCATGAATATCACACACATATCCGGAAGTCGATAGTTTAGGTCGCAAGTTTTCAAAAGCAAGTAGTAACCTAAACTACAATCACATAAAAGAGAACTGCAATGGTGATCACATACTCTGAAACGAACTTCGACGGTGTATTTGATACGGTACAGAATGACAACAGTGGATCAGTTGTCCTAACAATCTTAGTCATACTCCTGCCTAGGCCTATAATACTCGTACTCGTAGTCGCCGTCATCGTCGTCGTCGCTGTCATCGTACTCATACGGCGCTCGTGGCTCGAACCTCGACGGGTGAGCACCCCCGGACTGCATGTTAGGGTAGCGTAGGCGGGGGTTATCGCCAGCCATGATGTAGTTCATAACGCCCTGGAGAGTCCGGCCAGCCCACCACAGCTGACGGCCGGCCTCGTTGAAGTCCGAAGGAGGAGGGCCATCCCCCTCGTACCTGGCGAGCGCCCTCTCACGCCGATTGATGAAGAAGGCTTCCCAAGTCGGGCGGTAGTCGGGATGCCAGCCCGGATCCATCCGCTGCTCCGGTGTGAGCTCGAGGTAGTAGTGGTTCGTGATGGCCGCCCGGCGCGCCACACCTTGAGGGACAAGGAGGGACCGACACGCCTCCGGCGCTCAGCCTCCAGCCGGCGGGGACGCGGTAGCCGGGCGGGCAGGGGTAGTTCGAGGCGGAAAGCTCCTCCGCCTGACGGTAGGTTAGTACGGTGGAAGCCATGGAAGAGTGATGAGGTTGCAGATATGAGTTTAGATGTGATATATATAGTGAGAAATTGCGGGAAGACGAAGGCGGGAAGCGGTGGAAGAAGCACACGGATCGTGTGTTTCCTTCGAGCGCTTGTGAGCCGTTGGATCAGAGTTGTGTTTCTTTCGAGTGCTTGTGAGCTGTTGGATCGTGTGCACACGGATCGTGTGTTTCTTTCAAGCGCTTGTGAGCTGTTGGATCAGGGCCTTTAGTACCGGTTCGTGTTACCAACCGGGACCAAAGGGTCTTTCGTCCCGGTTGGAGGCACCAACCGGGACTATAGGCCTACCCTTTCGTCCCGGTTGGGGGTACCAACCGGACCTAAAGAAGCACACGGATCATGTGTTTCTTTCAAGCGCTTGTGAGCTGTTGGATCAGGGCCTTTAGTCCCGTTCGTGTTACCAACCGGGACTAAAGAAGCACACGGATCGTGTGTTTCTTTCAAGCGCTTGTGAGCCGTTGGATCAGGGGTGTGTTTCTTTTGAGTGCTTGTGAGCTGTTGGATCTGCACTCCCACCTCATCCACAGGTACACCTTCTAATCGCCTATAAATAGCGACGTCCCTGCAGCGAACGGCACACAACGAGCGTCTACCTTTGCCACCGAACCCAATGGTTGGATTTAGCCTACCCGCTGGCATGTTCCCTAGCATTATTGTGTTTGTCCTTGTTCGTCGGCCAGCCATTGGAGCCACCTCCTGTAGGTCGGTGAATAAGGACAACACAACGACGCTGTTGGAAACACAAGCCCTCGGGTAGGTTGAATCCAACCACTAGATTAGGGGTGACACAATGATGAATTGCCGAGGAGGTGGGAGTGGTGGTGGTAGAAATCATTCAGTTCATCGACCGAATACAAATCAAACGGTTTCACCTGCATACGCCCTACGGTGCATTTGATATGCGGGCACTCTCTAGCCACAGTAGGGTTGTATGCAGGTGATACCGTGTGTTTTGTTCTATCTAGAAATCCTTCAGTTCATCGACCGAATACGGTTTGTATGCAGGTGATACCATGTGTTTTGTACACAAACTTCTCACCAGTTTTTGTGAACACTCATACATAAAAAGGTTTTGAGAACACTCATACATAAATTGTTTTATATAATATTACACTCATACTTAGATCATGATCGCTTCTTCGGCCGTAACCATGGAGTTTCTTCATTATGTAACGGGATGCTTGGGTCAGTTTTCACTGTGAATGGCGGAATTTCATCAAACTTATTATAGTCTGCTGACATGTCTGTCTTGTCCTCGACTCCCACGATGTTTCTTTTCCTGAAAGAACTATGTGACGCTTTGGCTCATCGTGTGTTGTATTTGTTTCCTTATCTTTTCTTTTTTTCGGTCTGGAGCTCATGTCCTTCACATAGAAAACCTGAGCCACATCATTGGCTAGGACGAATGGTTCGTCTCTGTACGCAAGATTCTTGAGATCCACTGTTGTCATTCCGTACAGTTGGTCTACCTTTACCCCTTCTCCATTCATGTTGACCCAACTGCACCGAAACAAAGGGACCTTAAAAGTAGGTCCATAGTCAAGTTCCCATATCTCCTCTATGTAACCATAGTATGTGTCCTTTTGTCCATTCTCGTCTGTTGCATCAAAGCGAACACCACTGTTTTGGTTGGTACTCTTTTTATCTTGGGCAATCGTGTAAAATGTATTCCCATTTATCTCATACCCTTGGAAAGTCAATACAGTCGAAGATGGTGACGCGGCCAATAAGTAGAGTTGATCTCCAACATCGGTGTCATTCATGAGATGTAATCGCAACCAACTGCCGAAAGTCTCCATGTGTTTTTGTTTAATCCAGGAGTCAGGCTTCCCTGGGTTTTTGGAGCATACACTATTCTTGTGTACCTCGATATACGGAGCCACGAAGGTGGAACTTTGTAGAACTGTGTAGTGTGCTTGAGTGAAAGAATGCCCGTCCCTACATATCATTGCTTTCTTTCCTAGCGTGCCTTTTCCACTAAGTATCCCCTCATGCCGCGATTCAGGAAGACCAATCGACTTAATGTCGGGAATAAAGTCAACAAAAAACTCAATGACCTCCTCTGTTCCATAGCCTTTGGAGATGCTTCCTTCTGGCCTAGCACGGTTATGAACATATTTCTTCAAGACTCCCATGAACCTCTCAAAGGGGAACATATTGTGTAGAAATACAGGACCGAGAATTGCAATCTCGTCGACTAGGTGAACCAGGAGATGCGTCATAATATTGAAAAATGATGGGGGGAACACCAACTCAAAACTAACAAGACATTGGACCACATCCTTCTGTAACCTTCTTAGACTTTCTTGATCGATTACCTTCTGAGATATTGCATTGAGAAATGCACATAGCTTCACAATGGGTACTTGAACATTTTCCGATAGAAGCCCCCTCAATGCAATCGGAAGCAACTGCGTCATAATCACGTGGCAATCATGAGACTTCAGGTTTTGGAATTTTTTATCTGCCATATTTATTATTCCCTTTATATTTGACGAGAAGCCAGCCGGGACCTTGATACTGCTCAGGCATTCAAAAAATATTTCCTTCTCTGCTTTTGTAAGAGCGTAGCTGCTTATGTAATGATGCCCTTTATCCGTATGCTTGTTGTTTGGGTCTTTCATACGCTGCTGGTCCTCCCGTGCTTCCGGTGTATCTTTTGTCTTCCCGTACACGCCGAGGAAGCCTAGCAGGTTCACGCAAAGATTCTTTGTCACGTGCATCACGTCGATTGAAGAGCGGACCTCTAGGACTTTCCAATAGGGTAGCTCCCAAAATATAGATTTCTTCTTCCACATGGGCGCGTGTCCGGTAGCGACGTCTTTCGGAACAGATTGACCGCCAGGACCCTTTCCAAAGATTACTTCTATGTCCTTGACCATACCAAATATAGCATCACCATCAGGGAGGTTAGGATTCTTCCGGTGATCTGCCTCACCATTGAAATGCTTGCCTTTCTTTCTTACGGGGTGACTGCCTGGAAGAAATTGACGACACCCCAGGTACACGATCTTCTTACATTTTTCCAAATATGTACCTTTAGTCTTATCTAAACAGTGCGTGCATGCGTTGTATCCCTTGTTTGACTGTCCTGAAATGTTACTAAGAGCAGGCCAATCATTGATGGTTACGAACAGCAATGCTCGTAGGTCAAATTCCATCTGTTTGTGCTCATCCCACACACGTACACCTGGTATGGCCCACAACTGCAAAAGTTCATCAACTAATGGCCTTAGGTACACATCAATGTCATTGCCGAGTTACTTCGAGCCTTGGATGAGAACGGGCATCATAATGAATTTCCGCTTCATGCACAACCAAGGAGGAAGGTTGTAGATACATAGAGTCACGGGCCAGGTGCTGTGACTGCAGCTCTGCTCCCCAAAAGGATTCATACCATCTGTACTTAGACCAAACCATAAGTTTCTTGCGTCACCTGCAAAGTCCGAGAACTCTCTCTCGATTTTTCTCCACTGCGACCCATCGGCGGGGTGTCTCAACTTCCTGTCTTTCTTACGCTCTTTTTGTGCCATCGTCACAACCCGGCATGCTCTTTGTTTCTGAACAGACGTTTCAACTGTGGTATTATAGGAGCATACCACATAACCTTAGCAGGAATCCTCTTCCTGGGGGGCTCGTCATCGCCCTCAACATCACCAGGGTCATCTTGTCTGATCTTGTACCGCAGTGCAGTGCATACCGGACATGCATCCAAATTCTCGTACTCCTCACTGCGGTAAAGGATGCAGTCATTGATGCATGCATGTATCTTCTGCACATCTAATCCTAGAGGGCAGATAGCCTTCTTTGCTTCGTACGTAGTCTCGGGCAATTCGTTATCTTTTGGAAGCTTCGGCTTCATTATTTTCAATAACTTCTCAAATCCCTTGTCAGATAAACCAGTCTCTGCCTTCCATTTCAGCAATTCCAGTGTGGTACCGAGCTTTGTGCTGTCATCTTCGTAATTTGGGTACAGCAACTTTTTGTGATCCTCTAGCATGGCCTCCAACTTCAGCTTCTCCTTTTCTGTATCGTATTCTCGTTTTGCATCAGAAATGACCCGACCAAGACCATCATCGGGCTCATCTGACGCCCGTTGTTCTTCACCTCCTTCTTCTTCATTATTATCTTCCATCGCAGTATCACCGTATTCTTCAGGGAACATAAGATAGTTCTCATCATCCTTTTCTTTTTCATTGTCTTCCATCATAACCCCTCTTTCTCCATGCTTGGTCCAACAATTATAGCTGGGCATGAAACCTCTCCAAAGCAGGTGGCCTTGAAGGGTTCTCGACGAAGAGTGCTCCTTAACGTTCCGACAGTCCACACATGGACAAGGCATAAAACCATCATATTTGTTTGCCTCAGCCACATGGATAAATTTATGCAGGCCTCTAATAAAATCAGAACTGCGTCGGTCGCCGTACATCCATCGTTGCCGTTCATCCATCTGCATATCATATCATTAAGTTTATCAAATACAATTAGAATAACATATTGAATACTGAAATGACCACCGTACATCGACACATGCAATATTTCTGTATCAATTATAGATGAGAAGGATAAAGTTGCTAACCTCGGTCGAGGATATCATTTTGTGTGAACTTAAGTATGGCTCGGGCATTTCATCGAACACATCTTGTGCGTGGCAAAGGAAAAAAAAACTAGCACCCACTTCCCACCAATCCGAGCAAAAAAAATAATAGAGTGCAGAAGAAGGTGGGGGTTACGTATATAGGCAGGGGAGGGGCATTCGTCCCGGTTCGTGGCACGAACCGGGACCAAAGCCTCCGCGACAGCTTTGGTCCCGGTTCGTGCCACGAACCGGGACGAATGTCCCCAACCGAACCGGGACCAATGCTCCACGGGCCCCTGGTCCCGGTTTATCAGTCAACCGGGCCTAATGCCAATTCGGCAGCGTCCGAAAGGTGGTTTTTCTACTAGTGTATAAAACCATGGTGTTCCATGGGGGAAGACTTGGGTAGGATCTCACCTTTAGGTGAGATCGTAGGATCACGCAAAAAAAACATATTTGCAAATTGCTAAAAAATCTGAAAAAAACACTATTCACACCGAAATTTGTCTTTTTTGTTTCTCACGCTGTAGGTCAAATTTGAACTTGAAATTTTTTTACGTTGTGCAAAGTACCGAGATGGATGTTATCAAATTTTTTCAGATTTTTTAGCAATTCGCAAATATGTTTTTTTTTTGCGTGATCCTACGATCTCACCTAAAGATGAGATCCTATACAAATCTCCCCCGTGTTCCATGGATCTCCTCTGCCAGTGCATTGGACAGACTTTGGCGGCGGCGGCGGCGCGACAGGCTGCTTGGTCACCGGTTAAAAGAAGCAGGAGCATGGGCCACACACTGATGAAGAAAGTTCAATAAAACAAGGCATTATCTATGATTGTTGAATGAATATTACTCTTTACAAGCAGCATGCATATGTGAATAGAAAGGTATCATCAACCGAGATCCACACTATGCATTTTCCTTTCCTCTTTCAATGGACTTTACTCTAGACTTGTACGTACATCATGCAATGCCTATGATCATGGTCTTATTATTGTTAATTTATCTATGAGTGAAATAACATGTAGACCGGTGCCTTGCATGGTGAATATATCCCCTGTTGACATGGTGAGTTGTAGAGTAAGCAAGTAATAGAATTCCTTATACCCTATTACCCTTCCTATTGTTTTTTTGCCAGATCGATTGTGAAATTGTAACTTTATTTCTGCAGGCCCAAACAATCGGCAAGGACTACTATATTTGGATATCAGCTCTGTACATTAGGACACAAAATATTAGAAGGAATAAATGTAGGATTAGTTAGAATATCATAGTTTGAAGCAAGATTGTAAGCTGTATACTCGTGTAACACAATTTTCATATATGGGATGTTGATTCAAATAATCAATATTGAATTGTTTCTCCATGATGATATTTTGTTATTTGTGTGTGTTGTCGTGCTACATTGTAAAGTCTATATTATTTGGCGACGAGTAACATATTTGAATCTATCAACCTATACCGTCCAAAAAATTATATTCTATATTGAAATAAAATCATTCAATCTGTATATGATTGTAGAAACAAATACAATCGTTGGCTGACATCTGTTGCTACCTTGCAACGCGTTAATCATTGATTACCAACGCATACATATCCGTTGCATTACATCCTTGCAACGCCCAAAAACGCAACGCATACAAAATCCGTTGGTAAATGTGCTAGCAACGCCTATATTGGCATTTAGAATTTTAGATACGGATGCTGTAGGTGGGTGCTTGTTGTAGAGCTAAGCTTCGGGCAGCTAATACGTCGCAAACGTATCCACTTTTCTAAAAACTTTTGCTATTGTTTTGCCTCTAATTTGCACGATTTGATTGGAACTAACCCGGACTGACGTTGTTTTCAGAAGAATTGCATTTGGTGTCTTGTTTTTGTGCAGGAATAAAAAGTCCGCAGAAAATTACAGGAAAATTGGAAAAATGACTTTTGAAGCTAGAAAATAAGCCACGGAGCCAGGAGGGCTCGCGGAGGGGCCACCCCAGGAGCAGGGGCGGGCCCATCCGTGGGTGGGCCCAGGGCCATGACCAGGGGTCGCCCCTGCCCCTGGTGCGCTGCCTCTGGCCCCCCTTTGGCATATAACCTTCTCGTGACCTAAAAACGCGACCCCCCGAACACTTCGTCCCGAAACCTTACGGAGCTCCGCCGCCACCTCGAAACCCAAATTCGAGGTCCAGGATCGATGTTCCGGCACCCTGCCGGAGGGGAGATCGCCGCCATCATCACCGCCAACACCTCTCCATCAACCATCGATGATTTCCCCATCCATGTGTGAGTAGTTCCCTGCTGTAGGCAAGGGGATGGAAGGGATTGAATAAGATCACTCATGTAATTCGATGCTAGGTTTGTTAGGGCATGATGCCTAGTATCCTCTATTTGTGTTAATCGTCGTTGTTGCAACTAGTTGTGCTTAATGCTTGACACTAGGGCCCGAGTGCCATGATTTCAGATTTGAACACATTATGTTTTCATGAATATAATTGATGCTTTGGATCATATCTACTAGTTGTATGCACCCATTGTTGTCCGGAACCGGCGACCCCAAAGTGACAGATTGGGGTATCAAAGGGAAAGGGTAGCGACTTGAGGATTACATGTATTCACCGTATGTTAATGCTTTTCTCTGGTGTTCTAGTAAAAGGAATACCTTAATTGATATTAGTTCCTTTATTGGCCTGGCTGAAACCGGATGGCAGGACAAAAGATGTCGTACAACTTCTTATTGCAAGCACGTTCGGCTAAATTAGGAATACATGCCGATGATTGATTGATACTTGGATGCTTTATTATTAGTTGTTCGCATTGTAGGTTTGGAAAGGAAATTGATGTGCCAATGGTTAGTCTCATTTCAGTAGCAGTGGGGATGAAGTTGGTTTTATGTTAGCTAATCATAAGCCATTTTGCCGCATCGAAGTCATCCAGTATTTCCCTAAGGTGCAGTTTTGTGGTAGAAAAAGCTTTGGTAAGGATTGTCTTCGCATTCGAGGACGACACAAGGGAGGCAGCTGGAGATGGGTGGGGTAGTTGGGGTGAAGATTGGATACAATGTTGAAGGGCTAGGGGAGAGTGGTTCGCCTTGATGTAAACCGTTTTTTCAATTGATCCAGGGGCCACAAATTCCGTTGATGAGGATTGCAGTTTCGTCGGTGAGAGGATATCTCTGATCCAATCACACCATCGAGTGGGGAAACCAAAGCATGCGAGGATAGAAAGTAGGGAGCACAAAGAGACTAAGTTAATGGTATTTTTTAAGTCAAGTTTGATAATGATAGTGGAAGATTCTGTCCAAAATACCCCTAAATCAACGGTTTATATAACTCAATACTAGTAGTCCTATGGACTATTAAATTGTATCGTAAAAGACCTCTCTTCTTCACTAATGGATAGAGGTAAATATTTTGCCACCGTTTAAAAATAATCCCTTCATCCCGAATTATAAGAGGTAAATAGCTCACTTATTTCAATTTGTAGGTTATTCATATTTAAATATCCAAAACATCTTATAATTCACAGCGGAGGGAATATTGTGCAGGGGCGTAGTCAGGAATACCAACCCGGTGCCAGTGCACACCGAGTCCAAAATGCTCCCTAGTTAAATATCGATCATTGATTTAGTTCGTGACACCCCAAAGGTGCGTGTGTTGCCCACCCAGCAGCTGACTGTTTTTTTAATAAGACCCAGCAGCCGACTGATGATTTCTGATTGCGAAGTTGATCGGTGATCTTTTTTTTTTTTTTTGACGGGATTGATCGGTGATCTTTAGTTCCTGGCGTTGTTCGCTGCTGACCTGTTGTGACGGTTTCGTATTGCTTGGATGCGTAGCGCTACCCAGTGCAAGCAGTAGCGCTTCCTCTCAATCACTCAAAGTAATGTAAGAACCGACACTAATTTGAGTTTTGCAAGTATTTTAGATTCTTTTCCCTCCGGCGTTTCAACTTCCATAGTATTTGTAATTTGCAACATCATTTGAATCTGGACATTTGTTCTACATGGGTGATATATATATAGTTGGAACTTTTTTATCTCAAGAAGAAAAATCTTCTCAGCACACTGAATGGCAAATCAAGTAATCTAAGTGCAAAATCTACATTATTGCAAAGACCAAACACGTAGTAGTAACAACGAGGTCACAACAAAACATGACAAAAATAGGACTGGGCTAATTTCGGTCAGTTCTGCAAACAGATAACAGACGGTCCGAATATAATTGATTGGTAACTTGTGTCACTGCAGAAGCGGATGCGCCAAATCACCGTTGGGCCTCAGAACAATGTGGAGGGCAACCTGGATCGCGGCAGATGCGGCACCCAAAAGGCTCGGCCACTGAAAGAAACACAAGACAAAACTTATTGCCGACTATTCTAGTGAGTAGTGACAAATATTTAAAAAGCACATAGGTACTGTACTACTACTTACGAAGATAAAACCGTCCATGTGGGCACCCGTGCACGCGAACCCAACCCAGAGCACAGCATTTGCTAGCGCAATCACAGAGATAAGAAGAGAAGGCATGCTACGCATGTTCCTCTCCCTGTGGACTGTGCGCTGCAACACACGGTACAAGATTATTAATGTGCTAGTTCATCTACCAAAATCTTACCAAGATCATAAGAACACTTGGGGGGCCGGAATTCTTACCAGCTTGAACAGTGGAACGATTCCCAGCAGGCCTCTGGAGAGAGCGCAAGCCCAGCATAGGACCAGTGCATTCTTTTCCTTGTCCGCGAAGTAGTAGACCACGACGCCGATCGTAAGAAGCACTCCCACTGCTGGCCACACCAGATGGGGCGTTCCCTCATCCTCTTCGGCATATTGCAGGAACTTCCACAGGCAGTGAGCCATCATCGCAGCGCCAAAAATGTTAGTGAGAACGATCAGCGTGCTAGCCTTGGGGAAGAAAACCCACAGGAGGCAGTTCACCATGGCAGCAGCGTAGAGGACCGAGGAGCGCTGGCCGACGGTCTGGTCATGCTGTATCTCCGCAATAGTCGTGAGGCTACAAGAATAATGCGTCAAATTGATGAGTTGTGGGGAGCAAGAAAAAGAAACGAATGTAAGAAATAATTTGCTCGGTTGATAATTTTTTATAAAGTATTCCAAGTCAAACATTGCTATGACAATGCATCTCTCTTTATATAAAAGACAGACGAAATCGCGGCCTGAGAGCGCCCCGTGCACTGTTCTTAGAACAGTAGGCACTGTAGTTTGTACAGTAACTACAGTAGCGGCGATCCCGGCCGTCCGCCGGCGATCCAACGGCTCCCAACGCGCGTCGATCAAGCTTTTGCAAAAAAGCCCTTATTAAATCCAGAAATAGAACCCGCGGTCCAATTTTTACCGCAGCGAGGGAGCTGTTCGTCATTTCGTAAAAACACGAGGGCTTCTCTGAAAAATGACCGCAGACCGTCCCCTTCTTCCCTCTCTCTCCCGCGACGCGGAGGTCGCCGCCGCGGCCGCCAACGCGCGCCGTCGCCGATCCGCCGCTCCCCGCTCAAATCGACGCTCACCCCGGGCTCCGCCGCCGCCGCCTCTCCCTCCTTACTGAGATTCGCTTGCCGAATCGCCGCCGTTACACAGCCCCCACCTGCCGCTCTCGGCGCTCGCGGCGGCGACGGCGATGGAGTCCCTCGGCGTGCTGCTGCTGCACCCCATGAACGCGTACCTGGAGCAGGAGCAGCCCGGGCCGACTTCCTCCGCTCCAACGCCTCCGCCATCCGCGCCGTCGTCGGCAACGCAGGCCACAACGCCGACGCCGCGCTCATCGACGCCCTCCCGTCCCTCGAGATCGTCGCCTCCTTCTCCGTCGGGATCGACCGCGTCGACCTCGCCAAGTGCCGCAAGCGCGGGATCCGCATCACCAACACCCCCGACGTCCTCACCGACGCCGCGCTAAGGAAGATCCCGCAGGCCGACCTACGTGCGCGCCGGCTTGTGGAAGGCCAAGGGCGACTACACTTTGACCACGCGGGTTGGTTTGTTTGTTCTCCGATGCCTCTGCTTCCGTTTATGTTCTTCAGTTCAGTAATCTTGTGCTGCATATTGCTCCTGCTTACTAATTCTTGATAAATCGGATACTACAAAATTAACTTCATAGTACTGCTGTACACTTTGGTATCTTTGGCCTAGGCCAATTGATTTTTTTGAACACTTGGGTGTCCACTTCGGTTCAGTCAAAACACACTGTACACTTTGGTATCTTTGACCTAGGCCAATTGAATTGTTTGAACACTTGGGTGCCTACTTCGGTTCAGTCAAAACATCCTACTACAATAACTTGACTGAGGATTAACTAGACAGCAGAGCATTGGGCATTTCAGAGAAAATGACTACATGAAAGGAAAAAATGCAATACATAGGATAAATTGGAAAGCGAACTCTAGGAGAGGTGAAAACGAGAAATAGTTGAACTACCGGTGACAGCTATTTGGGCGCATCGTTGGTTATCTTCCTGAAATTCGGCTGTTAGTTAGTACATTAGAATCTTCCATTTATACCATGTGAACCATATAATTGAGGTTGCGCTGATTGCTGGAAGGCATCTGCAGAAGCTTAGGTTGTGATCTATAGCAGTCTCTTAAGAAACAACCCAGCCCTGGTGGATTTTTTTCGACAGTGCAACACGACCTGTTTGACTAAAATTTAGACTACCTACCGGAAAACTGTGACCTTCGTCATGCATGATTCGAGCTGTATGCTTGCGTGCGAAAACTGAAATATAATATGTAGATGATCGCATAATTATGGTACTGCAGCTTCAGGAATTTTTCTAGGGGTCTAGCAGGGATTGTGATTTAGGATGGCTCATATATTGTCACCATAGCTACCAAGGGCTACGCTGGTAATACCCACTACAATTTTTGTTTGAATTGTATGATGCAATGTGCTTATGTCACCCTTGCCTTTTTCCTGCTCCCTTCAAACATTGAAGGACATTTTTCATATGAGCAGAATCCAGTTAAACTATGAAACATGTTCAGGTGCACCTTTGGCTGTGAGCATTAATCCATGCTGAGGCTGAGGGTAGCACCTGTATTTTGGAAAGAAAAAAATAAACGTTCAGGTGCACTTATCTCAAGGGTAAAATGTACTTAGCAAGATTGTTCTGCTACTGATTATAATGACTGTAGTAGCATAATGACTTTCCTATAAAAACTTATAGTTGAGGATCCTGGTTGAATTTGAGGTGCAGGTGATCCTATGAGTAGATACACGAAATAATCGACTCTCCTTATTTTTCTGCAGTTCAGTGGTAAAAGAGTTGCTATTCTTGGGCTTGGCAGGATAGGCTTAGCTGTAGCAAAAAGAGCCGAGGCATTTGATTGCTCAATCAGTTATCATTCAAGATCACAGAAGCCGTTTCCAAAGTACAGGTTCTTTACAAATGTTGTTGACCTGGCAGCCAATTGTGACGTGCTTATTGTAGCATGTTCGCTTAACGCAGAGACCCACCACATTGTTAGTCGTGAAGTCATCGATGCATTAGGACCAGAGGGTGTGCTCATAAACATTGGCCGTGGAGCACACGTGGATGAACCTGAGCTTTTGTCTGCTCTTCTTGAGAAACGCTTGGGAGCAGCAGGCCTTGATGTGTTTGAACACGAGCCCTTTGCTCCAGAGCAACTTCTTGGTTTAGATAATGTTGTTTTGGTTCCTCATGTAGGAAGTGAAACAGAAGAAACATGCATGGCGATGGCTGATCTGGTTATAAGGAATTTAGAGGCACATGCTTTGAACAAGCCCTTACTCACTCCAGTCATTTGATTGTTGCTGGGACTCGAGGATGTGTAGAGCATCCACATTCTGCTCCAAACTCTGAGTTTGGTAGTCTAGGTGATCAACGGAGCACCATCTCGGCATGTTTATTCTTTCTGTAAGACATCATTATTATGTCTGGTATACAATTTGCCATGATAAATAAGAGTATCAGTTCCAAAATTTGAGTGACATATTTATAGAGATATTTGCATCTGTCTATGTTCGGTTATTGCCACAAGCCATTTCGTTTTGGAAGCTTTTTTTCTTATCTTCCTTAACACGGTTTCCATGTTCTGACATAAAAAGAACATCTTTTGCTTAATTTCTCATAGTTAAAGAATTAGATAAATGTTGCGACCTACTTATGAAATTTAGATAGTTGCGAAAAATATTCTAAATTATTGGAAATTTAGATAAAATCGACACCAATTTCCAACGAATTTCAAGATTTCCAAAGTACATAAAATATGCAACCTACTTATGGCAAAAAAAAAAACTAAAAAAAATGAACACTTCCAAATTAGTGAAAATTTAGAGAAAATAGATGACAAATTCCAACGGATTTTGACATTTCCCAATTAGTCCAAATTAAAGAAAACAATTTATTGAAATTTTCAGCAGAATAGATGACAAATCTCAACAAATTGTGACATTTTAAAATACAGCAGGTGCGGCGTATGGTAAAGGAAATTTTTTCTGGAATATTCAAATGTTGTCGCTATTTGGAAGTTATTCAAATTCATCTTACCTAATTTAAATTAAATACTCTCATCGAAATACAAACATGTCCAACCATTTCACCCTACTGAATATTTGAAAATTATAGAAAAATTATCAAAAATACTCACAAAAAATGGTACCTATTCATAAAAAAATGTTTGAAAATGAATGCCAACTACTTATGAGAAACATACAAACATAATTTACATCTAAAAAATAAAAAAAAATGCAGCCCATTGATGGCCAACAAACAAAAAAGATATTCTAAATTAATAGAAATTTGGATAAAATGGACACCAATTTCGAACGAATTTCAAGATCTCCAAAGTACATAAAAAAATATTCTACAAATAAAAAATCATCAAAGGCGTGGCGTGACGCCACGCCAAATTCAACTAGTTGCTATAACAATGCATCCAAACATACTAGTATAATTTTGGGGGAAATCACCTCAACTCTTGAGAAAAATTATCAACCGAGCTACAAATCTCAGTGTCCTGTTTTGTACATGTCCATGGCATAGAGAATAGAACAGAGTGTGTGCATGCGTTGTGTGCTACTGCTACCAAGAAACAACATGTTGTAATAATCGATCGAAGCTAACTTGCAAAACTACTGCCAGGAAACTGGTGAGCCTTGCAGCCACCGACGAGCGCTCCCAGCGCCTTAGCATCCCGCCGCCGCGCGCCCAACATGCCCGGACCGCCGTACCTACAACAAGTGGAGAGGCAGCGGGTGCAGAGCTTGGTCGTCGGTTTCAGGCTGCGGGTGGAGCGGCGGCGGGGAACCCTAGAGCTGCGGGTGGAGCGCTCGAGATGCGATACAGGACGAGCGTGTTCGTCGTGATGCACTTGCCGTCGGCGCAGTCCAGCGCGCTGCATCCACGGCCTCCAGGGACGCCGTTCAAGCTCCGCTCGTCGTCGCGTTCCCGCTCAAGGGCGCGGTGTAAGTGGACGATGACGAGCGGCCGGCCGCCTATGGTGCTGTCCGAAGGGAAGGCCACGTACGCCCGATTTCCACGTGGCCGTGCGTGGCGGCAAGCCGGCAAGGAGGTGATCAGGTGACCGTGCGGGGAGTACATGCACGAAACGTTTCTCTACAGAATGGCACTTTCGCTGGTGATTACGGTGAAGATCAGGGGTAACTCGGGATACCGGTTGGATTCCTTTTGGGCTTCTAGCAGTACACACGAAACGGGCTTTGCAGTGGAATTGGGCTTGTGAGGTTTTGCACACCGTTCGCAAAACAATTGGGTCAGTTGTCTCAAAAAAAAAAGGCGACTCCGGCGGTGATGCTCACCGCCGCAGGTTTTCTACCGTCTGCACTCGCACCCATGACCTCTCCCTCCTTCCTCTTGACTCGGGCTGAACAAGGGGCTGGTTTGTCCGGCCGCCCGGCCTTGGGAAACTGGTAGGCAGTTGGGTTGTGTGGTTTGGTCGTTCGGATCTTCAGATCGCCATGGCAGCCGGGAGCTCCAAGGCGAGTAGTAGCCTGCAGAGAAAGGATGTTGACGGTCAGGACTTGCTGAAGAATCGTAAAGCGTATGAAGCGGAACTCACCATGGACAAGGTAGAGAACACAAGTCTGACTCCAAGTGCATGGAGAAGAAGGACAACAACTTAGTGTCGGCGGCCTCCGTGTCGGAGGACCGCCAGGAGCAATGAATTGCCTCAGTCTCAACTGTCGCGGTTTAGGTGGCGCCGCGACAGTCAAGGAAATTCGCGATCTCGCGAAGGAACATGCCCCAATAGTGCTATGCATCCAGGAGACCCAATTATCGAAGAAAAGGGTGGAAGGCTTAGCAGGTTCTCTAGGTTTTGACAAAGCTTTTGCTGTTAGCAGCTCGGGCCGCAGCGGTGGTTTGGGTTTGTTCTGGAACAATGGCATAAACATAGAGATCTTACCTTACTCTCAGTATCACATTGACGCTATAGTATCTTCCCCGGGGATGGAACCATGGCGCTTAACTTGTGTATACGGAGAGGCGCGGGTCAGCGAGCGATACAAGACGTGGGACTTGCTGAAATTCTTAAAATCATCATACCCGCATCCGTGGATGTGCATTGGTGATTTTAACGAGGTACTCCGAAAGGAGGAACACGAAGGCGTTAATGAACGCAGCAATGCTCAGATAGCGGCCTTTCGTGAGACTGTGGACGTGTGTGGTCTTGCTGACCTCGGCTTCGCAGGGATAAATTGGACCTTCGAGAAGAAGGTTGCAGGAGGATCTTATTGTCGAGTACGCCTGGACAGAGCACTAGCAACGTCCAGCTGGTGTATGCGGTACCCCCTAGCTGAAGTGCATCATTTATCAGCAGCAGCAACTTCGGATCACATCCCCATCCTGCTGAAACTCGAACCTACTGCCGCTGCCGAACGACGGACACCACATTTGTTCAGATACGAGACGATGTGGGAAACTCATGCTGACTTCAGTCCGATGCTTGCACAGACTTGGGCTGGAGGCGAGGCTAGCAACACAATGCATGATCTCCAGGAGAAGTTGTCATCCCTCTCTGATTCACTATCATCCTGGGACTCGTCCACTTTTGGCCATGTGCGCAAGGAGATCCGACGGCTCAAGAGGGAGCTGGAATATATACGTGCTGCTCCTCATCGAGCTGGCCCGTCGTATGAGGAACTGAAGACAGTAGATTGGTTGGTTGAGTTGCAACATAGAGAGGAACTTATGTGGCGCCAACGATCGCGAGTTCAATGGTTGTCGGAAGGCGACAAAAACACTCATTTCTTCCATCAAAGGGCAAGTAGACGGAAGAAAAAGAATAAGATTACAAGATTAACACGGCCAGATGGTACGATTACCGAGGATCAATGCGAGTTACAGCAGTTGTCCCGGGAGTTCTATGCTGATCTTTATAGATCAGAGGGCACCAACGGCATGGATGAGGTCCTTGCTGCGGTTCCGGTGTCGGTCACGGCTGAGATGAACGCCAAGTTGACAGCACCGTTCAAAGAGCAGGAAGTCAAGACTGCTCTATTTCAGATGTACCCCACAAAGGCTCCAGGTCCAGATGGTTATCCAGCTCATTTTTTCCAAAGGCACTGGGATTTGTGTGGGGAAGAAGTTACACGTTCAGTTCTGAGAATTCTACGGGGCAAAGAGGACCCGGAAGGTATAAATAAAACTTTTATTGTGCTAATACCGAAGGTGGCCAAACCAGAGGAGCTTGGCAAGTTCCGACCCATTAGTCTGTGCAATGTTATTTATAAAATTGCCTCCAAGGTTCTTGCGAACAGGTTAAAAATTATCCTCCCATATATTATTTCGGAGGAGCAGTCTGCATTTGTTCCGGGAAGATTGATCACGGACAATATTATCACTGCATATGAGTGTTTGCATTTTATGAAGAGGAATGGAGCTAAGAAGCATCAACATTGTGCTCTGAAATTGGACATGCGCAAAGCATATGATCGAGTCGAATGGAGTTATTTACAGGCGATCATGCTCCGCATGGGTTTTAGCGACCGGTGGGTACAGTTAATTATGAGGATGATATCTTCTGTATCTTTTTCGGTTTTGTTCAATGGGACACCACTAGAGGAATTCCGCCCCTCGAGAGGGATCCGCCAAGGTGACCCAATATCCCCATACTTGTTCTTGATAGCAGCAGAGGGCCTTTCAGGCCTCCTAAAACAAAGTCGTCAGTCATCGCATCTTGAGGGAATCAAGGTGGCCCCCACTGCCCCAGCAGTAAACCACCTCCTTTTCGCCGATGATAGCCTGTTGTTTGTTAAAGCAAGTGAGTCGGGAGCTAGAGAAGCAAAAGCACTACTCGACAAGTATTGTGAGGCATCGGGTCAGAGAGTGAATCTGGACAAATCCTCGGTTTTTTTCAGCAAAGGTTGCCCAGAGTCAATCAGACAATCTGTCAAGACTGTTCTTCATGTCCCAAATGAGACACTGAACGAAAAATATCTTGGCATGCCATCAGATGTGGGCCGATCCTTGAATGGAGCATTCAAGTACTTGAGAGATAGAGTTTGGAAGCGAGTTCAAGGATGGATAGAACAAATACTTTCGGTGGGAGGGAAAGAAGTCTTAATCAAATCGGTGGCCCAAGCTATTCCGACCTACTCTATGTCCTGCTTCAAGCTTCCAAGAGGTCTGTGTTTACATATTAACTCGCTGATCAGGAACTTTTGGTGGGGGAGCAAGAATGGCAAGAGGAAGACACATTGGGTTTCCTGGGAGGTGATGTGCTCACCAAAATCTGATGGGGGTTTAGGTTTCAGAGATATTGAACTCTTTAACCTAGCATTACTCGCACGTCAGGCATGGCGGTTGCTGCAGAAACCCGGAATCACTAAGTGCGAGGATTTTAAAAGCGGTATATTTCCCTTCAACTGATTTTCTTGAAGCTACTCTTGGGTCACATCCATCTCAGGTGTGGCGATCTCTTTTGGAAGGGAGAGACATGATGAAACAAGGGCTTATACGAAGGATTGGGACAGGAGAAACAACACACGCGTGGAACCATAATTGGATTCCAAGGGATCACTTGCTACGGCCCGTGGCGTGCATAAAGGCCAACCCTCCTGTAACAGTGAGCTCCTTTATTAACACCGACTCAGTGACATGGAATGTGGAGGCTCTCAATAATTATTTTATACCCATGGATGTTGAGAATATTTGCAAGATCCCTTTGAGTACGAGGAGACAGGAGGATGGGTGGTCATGGCATTATGAGCGCTCTGGTATTCTCTCTGTCCGATCGGTTTATCGCATGTTGGTCAGAACAAGGAAGAGAAGAGAAGACTGGTTGGAGCATCGACCAGCGGCTTCTGATACAGCTCTCGAGGAGAAGCATTGGACCAAGATGTGGAAGACTCAGGTCCCCTCGAAGCTACGTGTTTTCTTGTGGAGGCTTGCCCACCAATCCCTTCCAACAGGAGATGTTCGGTACCATCGATGTATGGCTGAGTCTAGTACATGTTCGGTATGTGGTGCTGCAGATTCATGGCGGCACTCTCTACTCGAATGCAACATGTCCCAATGCGTGTGGGCACTGGTGAAGGAAGATATCACTCAACACATGAGTCTGACAGTGGAACCGTCAGCTAAACAGTGGCTTTTTGCGATGATGGAATCCCTCAACCATGATGATTTCATTGAAATGGTTGTGACGTTGTGGGCAATTTGGAATGCTCGAAGGAGGCTGATCCATGATGGTGATCAACAAAGCCCTTTGTCTACCTTCCTCTTTGTCAGGAGGTTCCTCGATGATCTAGCTCTGGCTCCTAAACCAAATTACGGTCGGCGCTTGCAGCCGACTACAGAAGCAGAGCAGAGATGGATATCACCGCCCCCTGGTCTTTGGAAGATTAATGTTGATGCTGCGACTTCCAAGACAAGAGCGGGAGGCGCGATTGCAGCAGTATGTCGTACTGAATCTGGAGCTTTCTTGGGAGCCTCGGCCCTCACAGTGACAGGCAGTCTTAGCCCAGCTACGCTTGAAGATCTAGCATGCCGAGAATCCCTAGCTCTGGCGCAAGATCTTGGCATCACACGCCTCTGCATTGCGTCGGACTGCTTGGATGTGGTCAACAACCTGATGCGGCCCTACTCCGGGGAGTATAGCATAGTTGTTGCAGAGATCATGGCGACGGCGTCCCTCTTTGAGATGATGATCTTTAGACATGAGAAAAGAACCTCCAATGGAGAAGCACATCGACTAGCTCGTAGTAGTGTTAATCGAGGCTCAGGTCGCCGCCTGTGGCTCCTGAACCCTCCTGATGGTTTATGTATCCCTAAAAAAGTCATAGTTAATCAATAAAGAGTGGTCAAATTCTCAAAAAAAAAAAGTTGTCTCAAAAAAAAAAATATTGGGTCAGTATACCTCCATATTCCAGTCAGTAATTTATTACCCCCTCAGTTCACAAATATAAGAAGTTTTCGGCATTTCAAAACTAAACTAGATACACACCATGATGAGTGAATCTACTTACTAAAAGTAGACTAGATACATACTAAACTAGATGAATCTACTACTAAGCTAAAACATCTTATATAAATAAACGGAGGGAGTACTAGATAAGTCGCGCGTTCTTGGCTGATCTACAGGTTGCGGCGCCTACGCCAAGAGAGGTACAAGGAAGACCAGCTCCTGGACCAAAGTGGACCCTGCCGCCTGCTAGCATGTCGAAGGTGATCGATCATGCACGCTGCGACATCAAAGAACTCTCCTATAATGTTGATAGCAGCGATCGTTCGACGGGAAGATGGTTGTTTCATGGGTGCGTCCTCGGTGGTAGTCTGGAGACCCGGGAAGTCCTCGCATGCAGGGAGGGCTTAGCACTCGGGGTTGATCTGAATGTTCAAGAACTTGTTCACAGGGGCTGGATTAAGCAGTTATGTCCATATAGTCACAGAAATAAAGGCCCGAGCAGCTAATTCGGGTGTAGTGGAGTTTGTTCAAGAAGGTAGAAGAGCGAATGTCGATGCTCATTGTCTGGCAAGAAGCTTTGTTTCTCTGTCAATTGGTAGACATGTATGGCTTCAATCCCCGTCAGCGTACGTTTGTATGATTCATCACATTGAGTAATAAAGGGGTCGAGTAGATCTAAAAAAACGAGATTCATCATGCATGGAATTGGGTCCCAAAACCAACATATCATCCAGATCCAAAACAATTTCAAGAAACGAAGTGGAGGAGCTTTCCGGGGCTAGTGTGGTGTGTATTCAAGAAATGAAGTTAGACCCAATTTTGTTGTATGATGTTACGACCTCTTCTTCTATTTGCCGGTACTCCTGAGGGATTATTCTAGTGGTGAGGGACGCTACCGTGGTGAGCCTCCCTCATCCCCATCTTGCAGATGATTCCTCCACCGTGATGGTTAGCTGCATCGATAGGGTATCCTGGTGGTTCGGTGTTTATGGTCAGAACGTGGAGTTTCTGTGGGAGATGCGCGATGTTCGCGACTTGCATATTCTGGTCCCTCGAAACTCACACGTGGTTTTAATCTAATTGTGGACCCAGAGGATAAGATCAATGCTCTCCTCCATGATTTAAAATGCATCGATAACTTCAGGATCAACAAGTGTACTTACAAATAATCAATGGTATTGTGAAGGATATGTGGATCCACACTCGAAACCAATGGATTTGTTTAAATTATGCACTTCGCATAATTGTACGCAGATTTAAACTACTTATTTATGACTTGGGATCATTTAGGATGATCTATCATGATTCGAACTATTTATTTGTAATGTCGAATAATTTAAGATGATCTACGTGCATGTATTGCATGGGAATTAAAAATAGGAGGTGTGGTTAGAAGAGGGGGCAGAGGTTAGCTGACCCGTGTCAGTAGACACGATTAGACATGTCCACGGACGAGTCGAGGCATGTACTCTTAGATTTGCTCTTATCTCAGTCGCCCGCTAACCCTTGCTTTGCAACCAGCCGATCGTTTAGTTTGAATGAGTTGTGGACAAGATGGCCGCAAGGTTTGCCGGTGTGGAAGGCGTCTTCCCCGCTAATTCTACAGCTAGCTACCGTAGACGTACTAGTTCTAAGGGCTCTTAGCTTGCGGACGGTACGTGGCCTCGTGCACTAAGACACCAGTACCGGAACACCAGGATCCCGAACACTACCAGGTGCGCGATCTCCATGACGTCCATCGATCTCCCGATGAGGAGCCTCGCCGGAGTTGGCTGCTGTGCCGGTGGTGAACTGTGGGAATAGATGAGATTAATTCCGAACGTAGATCGAAGAGAGAAAGAAATAAAGAAAGCAGCGCGGCCATGGATTACATAGGGGAGAGAAGGTGGGCGGAGCCTGCAGAAAGATCGACCACCCACAGGAGAAAGCGCAGCAGCTAGCCTGCATGCGTCTGTATTTATCGGCGACGCCCAGGCCCAGCGCTCGCTCTCCCTCTCCCGCGGTGGGATCCGGCCAGCTGCTTGGTGCCGCCGTGGTCGAGGCGAGGAAGCTGTATGTGCCGAGCATGTACGCGCGCACCGGCCACCAATTGATTTGGACGCATCCGTCCCTCCCTTTTCCTTTCCTTGCCAACACAGTAGGCTGCGCGCGCGCGCCTCTGCTCTCTCCTTCCATGAACCGAAACGGAAAGCATGCTCCCTGCAGTACGTGTCTGGCTCGGTCGATCGATGCTAGCTTAGCGCGCGTACGTACGTACGTACGTGTCCCTCCTCCAACGATTCCAAAAACCTAGCTGTCCTCGGCGGCTGTGTCGATCTGCCCGTTGAATTGAACGCACAGGGAGGAAAGGAGAGAGAGAGAGAGAGAGAGAGAGTAAGCAACACCCATGGCATGGCTGGTCATGCATCGCCCAGCCCCAATAATGATCTCCGCGCGAGGGTGGGACCCCCCAGCGGCAGGGCTTCGGGAGCGTTGCTTGGGATCGACGACGTTCTTCTTCTTGCTGCGCACGACGAACCCCTGCCCCCGGAGAGACAGAGAGAGAGAGGCCATGGCGCGCGGGAGAAAACGACGAGGGCGCGGTAGCTTTACCCGCGCGGGCGCCAGCGAGTGGCCGTCCGACACCTGTCCGCCTCCCACGGGCTGCGCCAAAAGAAAGGGCAGCGCCGTAATTTCTGTGCTGGCACCAAAAGCAGATTCGCGCAAACGCGCGGGCTTTTCAGTTGTGGACCAAGAAAACAATTTGGAAGGAGATGAGGGATCGACGTGCAAACGACCTCCAAGCGTGGCAGTACCAGTAGATATTTTTTGGCCGCGTGCACGCACCGAGACTGCCGTGGTTCTGCTGCTACTACTTCGTGGATGAGATAGGAGGGCACGTAGGGAAAACTTAACCTATATATTGGTGAGATAGTAGCTATTATATCTTTATGTGCATGCTAAGCTCGACCAAATGTTCATTTGTAATGTCGTACAAATCCAAAGAATTTGTTTCAACCGTGATATATGGATTATTGCTGTAAAATGCACGGTTATCTACCCTAAGAGACCATACGGTGCCATTTGGCCCCTAATATATATGTCCGCCCACGCGTCAACCATGATAGATTATTGGTGCAAAATATATATATTGTTATCTACCATAAGAGCATCCCCAACCCGACAGTGCAAATTTGACCCCCTGGTATGTTCGCGGACAAGACCCGGCCATCCCCCATTTGTCCATCCGGGTAACCACAGCCCTCATGTCTAAAACCTCATTTTTCATACAATATGATCCTCGACTCCTTCGTGATCCTCATAAGAGCCTCACCTTCTCTTTCTCAATCTTAATGGTCTCAAATGTCTTCGCCTTTTCAAGATCTATTTTCATCCACCTCTCATCCTTGTCCAAATCAATCCTCTCCCTCCGCATGCTCCTCCTCTCCCGGACCACTCTCTATCTAACTCCATAATATCTCTTTGCACATCTAAGAAGAGGTTTGACCTCTCATCCTTCTTATAATCTCTTCTCTCCGCCATTTTCTTCAAGGTATCAACCTTGTTGGAGAATACGTTTGTCCATGTGGATGACACTTTGCTTGCCGCGCCCTCGCACGTGAGCCCATCCTTACCCCACCACCTCTCACGACATGTCTTTTCATACTTGGCAGGGTCTCATGTTCGTCCTCCCCTCCACTTGGATCATCATCGTCATCCAATCCAATAGATTGATGAGAGCTTTAGCCATCATTGTTCTTCATCTTCTTGATATGGTTCTTGAGATCTTAAAAGATGGCGCATCATTTTGCTTTCACATGCAGCTTGAGCCAACAATGGGCCATGATAAATGGATTTTTCTCAACCTGATGATACAAAGTGGCGGCCAACACCAACTAGCAAGCAAGATTCGCTCAACATAATGCAATAAAAGCAAAACCAACATTAAATTTGATAGCTATGTGAAGCAAGCAAAACTAGGTGGCTACTCGATGTCAACGCCTATTTTGATTCCTATTTAGCACTTGTGCGTAGCAACCGCAAAACTAGTCCATGGACTCTTAGATGGCAACCTATATATGTTGGACATAGACCTCATTGCGTGTGGTATGTACTGGATGTGGCTCCATGTAGTTCGTGTGTTCATGGTAAATTAATTTTTTTCAATACTTTGAGCCCTTTAGCTCGGTTCCACAAATACGAACCATGTTTGTGGTGAGACAAGCTTTACATAACAACTAATCTTCAAGGTTTGAGTATACACTTCCTCTTGCCAAGGATTTGGATTTCGTTTGTGTTATTTCGGTCCTAGGAAAAATGGCCAAATTTTGGAAACTTTGAGATGAAATGTGCAAACAAAAATTTGAAGTCAAATTTTTTGATGAAAAATGGCTGAACTTTTTATAAAATAAAAATAAATAGAACAATAATATATCATAGAATCACATTTAATTGGAGGCAAATTTAACTGAGGATTACCACTCTAGAATTAGCAATCTAGAATGACAAAGATAACACTCTAGATTTATAGTCGACGACAATACATATATATTGGCCCCAGTCTCTGCCTTTTTTGGCCTCATAGATTCTAAGGAGTTACCTCCCTTCTCCGCGGCTTCTTTTTACGGACAAAGAAAGTATATATTTTTTTACTCAATTTATACGCCACATATTTGGAGATGGTGGGAGTATAAAGTACATAAAATGCATGTGTTGTCAAGTTATTATTGAACATAATGTAACTTGTAAGACACACTTGACCACGAAAAGACGTTAAGAGTCAAGCTAACAATTGAATTATACTTTATAAGCTTTTATAAATTTGTCGGCATAATGATACACTAGAAAACACTATTAAGATATTGTTTAGATTATGCTCAATTGATATTTCTCCGAAAATAATAATGAGAATTAAATCTTAATTCAAACTCAAGAAATAAGGATATGTACATTTTTGTCAATTTCAGACTATGTCTATACAACATAGTTTATGTTACAAAAATATATTTAAATCTATCACAAGATAAGTGTATTTATAATGTACATTACAATACAATGAAGGATACACTTAATATTAGTAAAATTTTATGTTTAATTAATTGTGCTAACTATACGTATTAGAAAGATAACTTATTAAGATCGTACTATAATAAAAATAAATAATATGGAAGTATAAAATTTTAGTGTAAATTTTTCATGCCTAGGCCACGGTAAGTTTGGATTCAGCCTATTGGACCGAGATATGAGATACGTACCATGGCATCGCGAACCCAACAGCCAACACGCACACCTATCTTTAGAACGAAAAGATGATTAGCCTCCAATCTAACCATTGTGTAACACACAAACGGTTGGATTTGGTTTAAGTAGTAGAAGATACCATAAAACCGCCAAAATAAAAAGAACAACAATGTGCTAGTTTTAAGTTCGGTTGACTCCAAAAAGTGGCCTACATAAGTGGTTCCTCCAACTCGCCCTGCTTGCTGAAATGAAGGTGCATTATGATATGAAAGGCAGCAGACCCAAAAACCGCCACACTTGGCCACTGCGAGATGACAAGAAACACAAATTGTGAGTCGTACCATTTCTATTGACCAATACTAAACAAAGCAAACTAGGAGAGCGGCGATATGGAGGCCGGGCTACATGTAGCCCGGTTTTCCAAAAAAAATTTGAATCCGCAAATTTGACTTTCAAAAAATTCTGAAAAAAATTATGGTCGTAGATAATACTACGATCTACCACTGTGAAAAATTTCAACCGCAAATTCGAAATATTTTGATCTACGCAAAAAAGAGAAATCTGGCAAGATTTCAAATTATTTAGATTGCGCACTGTTCACCGAGTCAGCTCTGCGGATTTTCTCTTTTTTGCTCAGAACAGAATACAAGGAATTTTTGATTGAAAATTTTCACAGTGATAGATCAATGTATTATCTACAACTATGATTTTTTTCAGAATTTTTCGATACAAAAATTTGCAGATTCAATTTTTTTTGGAAAACCGGGCTACATGTAGCCCGGCCTCCATTTCGACTTTCCGGCAAACTAGCTACTACTACTCACAAGAAGGAATCCATCGATCTTTGAATCATTGAGGACGAACGCGGCCCAGATGACTGCGTTCAGGAGTGCTGCAGCAGCTTAGACAATCGACGGCATGTTGTGCATGTTCTGCTCCCTGTAGACAGTCCGCTACAAGACATGCGACAGGAACAACAAGATGATTAATTGGTTCTACTATAAAAATCTTTAACATGAGCGAGATTTGGGATTATATAAATACTTACGATCTTGAAGAAGGTTACAAGTGCCACCAAACCTCTGAATAGAGCACAAGCCCAACTGAGGACCACCAGGTTGTTCTCCCTGTCCGAGAAGTAGAAAATCAGTATCCCCGGCGTGATATGTGCTCCTGATATTGGCCACACCAGGTTCCACTGAACTTCCTCCTCATCGCAGCAGCACAAGAACTTCCATATGTAGTAAATAATGCATATAGCCCCAAATACGTTGACGGCGGTGATGAGCATGTTTCCCTTGGGGAAGAATCCGTAGACGGCCCATAGAACGCCGTTGACGGCAACGGCCACGAAGAGGTTCGAGTTCCACTGACCCACAGATTGCTCCAGCTCGATCTCCGCATGGTAGTGAACCTACACATCAAATTAAATGAATAGCTGGAACAAAATAAACATCCAAAATGTAAATGTAATTGCTCTGCCATGAATTCCTGTGGACCGGCGAGCTAGTCGTGCACGCCTCTGTCTTTCTGGGTCGCGCCGGCCCCGCTCCAGAAGCAAGTGCTGCGCCAGGGCCCCGGCCCCTGTGTCGCGTCGATCGTGGTGTGCCCCTCTGCAGTTGGCGGAACGCTGATGGCCTTTGACGTAGTTACCTATGTCAAATGAATAGGGTTAGGTTGATACTCCAAGTGCAGAGTGTATAGTATAGGAAAGACAGTTTTCCCCACGAGGGGTGACTCGAGGGTTTAATATCGAACTCTCGGGGAATCAGTAGTGAAAGATTTATCTTCTTATCCTCCTCTTGAAAACCTACAAACAAAGTAAATTGTTTTGTGCCCTCAACCTCACCAAGTGGTTGTCAAGCACAAGGTGTGAGAATGACATCAAAATAAAACAAATGCAAAACAAGAAATAAATATGCAATGATGATAAATAAATATGCAAGGATGGTGGGAACAATGATGGATGATATTTTTTGGGTTTTGTATTGTGAATGCAAGATATAAAAGTATTTTTGTATTTTCGGATTTTTAAATGGCAGAAAATGAAAAATGGATAAAAGTTGTTGGAAAGGTGTTTCTTATGATTAAAAATGGACCGGGGTTCATGGTTTCACAAATGCACTCTCTCTTTCATAAAGTGGTAGACAATGGAACAATAGAATTAACATATGAGATTGCAACAAAAATGTTTCATGACAAGTTACTAATTATATGGGCATCACGTCCTAACATAGAGATCTTTTGTTTATTAATCTCTCTTACACTCCACCAAGATGTGAATTAAATCTTAGCACCTCAGTAATTAAGATAAATTAGAGCATAGCTTTAAGTCTTATGACATGAAGTTAAAATAAGAACATGCTAGATCTAGTCATGGAGAAGTGGCAATGGTCACACCCACACCTCCGGTAGCATGGTATTTTTCTTTATCCCTAGTGAGTCAACAAAGTAAGGTAAAAATACCCAAATTGATCGCGGAACTTCTCTCACTTTCACCGCACTAGCCACCCCCTCGTTACTCCAACTATTGCACACGTTCCCCCACACAAGCTCTCATAAACATGCTTGATCAAAACAAGTAGACAAGAATGGGGTACATAATATGCATCTACTTTCATAACTGAAACAAAACAATTGCAATCTCAAACATATATTAACTCATAAAGAGATCCACCACAAAGGAATTACATAGATGACCATAATCATGTTCGGAAGCTCATACGGTGCTAATTAGTGAAGCTCAAAGAGATGAGAGATACATAAGTTACTTCCACAAACCCATAGTCCAGGGGTGGACTACTCCCTCTTCATCATGGAGACGGTGAAGATGACGTTGGGGGAGATGGAGACCACACCGGAAGCGCCCCGCCGGAGTTTTCCCCCTCCAATCTGCAGCTCCAGGTCTCTGTTTCGGTGTTTCTGTGTTTCGACGGCGCTCTCCTCTGGAAAACGTTGAGGGACTATTTTTATAGTCGGTTTTAGGTCAAGACGAAGCTTCTAGAAGAAAGATCGACGGCAATGGAGCCACGAGGCCGAAAACAAGGGGTCCCACGCGGCCAGGGAATCTGGCCGCGTGGGCCTAGGTGTTTTGGCCCTCGGGCCTCCACTTCTTCGCCTCCTTCGCTCATACGCCTTGTTCCTTCCAAAAAACTGATCCACGTAAATTTTCAGGTCATTTGGACGTCATTTGGGTCCCTGAAACTCAAAAATATAGAAAATAGGGTTTTCTGCCAGAGCAGGGTTAATTCCAGAAAAATAGCAAAACTGTGAAATCTTCCCAAAATCATTATAAAACAATGATATAACCCTTATATTATGCAAACATGATTGAAATATAAGCAATTCAATGCAAAGTTGATGTATGCATTTTACATGCATCAAACGCGTGCATGCTGATTGCTGGGGACGCAACGGCAGCGTCGCGTGCGTGGCGGCTCGGTGATTGTTCGGCCAGAGATTCCGGCGGTGATTGTGGTCGTTGTGCACTTTCAAATGCCGTTTTCCGGAATGCAGCAACGATGGGGTGTGCTTCGATGTGGTGCTACCGGGCACATCGCGCGAGCACTGGCTGGCGGTCTAGTGGTCACAGTCAAACCTCCCCTATTTACATGCTTTCGCCGGCAGGAGAATTTGGCGAAGGCGGTCAATGACTACGATCAGCCAGAAAATAGACATTCTTGCTCGATTTGGACCTGCATGTTGTGGATCTTTCTACCCTTATGCTCCATTCACTGATGACGAGGTCTTCGGGCTAGTTCATCGGATAAGGCTCCAAGGCCGGACAGTGTTACGAGTCGATTCTTCCTGGCGAGCATCAATGGTGATGTCATGCTAGGCTTCGAGAGGTTTTTCTTCTGTGATTTGTGTGGTTTAGCAGCAATAGCCTTTGCTACCCTTTGCCTAAGGGCTTATTTGATTCATATATAGGTTAGGAAAAGTGTAGAAATAGAAAAGTTATACAATATGGATGGCACATGTCCAATTGAATACTATCAGAAGACCTACAAAGTTGTCACCCTGTTATGTCTGCGGATAAGAGCCGACCACCCCCCATTTGTCCGTCTGGGTAAACACAGCCCTCATGTTTACAATATGATCCTCGACTCCTTAGTGATCCTCATAAGCCTCACCTTCTCTTTCTCAATCTTAATGGTTTCAAATGTCTTCGCCTTTTCAGGATCTATTTTCATCCACCTCTCATCCTAGTCCAACTCAATCCTCTCCCTCTGCTTGCTCCTCCTCTCCCGGCACAACAGCAAATTTTCCTTAGCTAAGAACCAAAGTTTATAGAACCAGTAGGAATAAAGGCGTAGCAAAGTTCGGCGTAGGATCTACACACAACACACAAAACACCTTGTCCGCAACATTCCAGGAAGATGGTCGATCTTCCTGTCTCGCTAAAAAACAAAGAATTAAACATATGTGTGGAAAGTAAAGTAAAAGCTTGAGTTGTAACAAAACGGGGCAGCAGAGAATGAGTTTGTAATCAATGTAAAAGAAAGGACCGAGGCAAATAGTTTCACTAGTGGTATCTCTCCAAAGATAATAATGTTGTTGGGGTGAAAAAATTACAACTAGCCAATTGATAGAACTACGATTAAACAATTATGAAAAAATGGTTCATGGTAAATATTCATGTAGGCAACACGTCAAACATATATAGATCTCACCCCAGTATCGTATCTATAACTAATACTCCACATCGAGACCGCTATCGATCATGCATCTCTAAGAATTAAGTTGAAAATAATAGAGTATCGTCTTAAGCACCGTACATCATGTAAGCAATATTTATGACACGAATAAATAAACATTGTTGTTTTACCCTTAGTAGCAATAGCACATCCTTACCCCTAGTTGTTACTGTCACGCAAGCCCATGGATGAAGGAGGCCTGAACCCACTATCGAGCATATACTCCCTCTTGGAGATTTAAACAACTACATAGCTAGGGTAACCATATAAATTGGAGAGCACAATCTCATATAAAGATAACACATGCACAATCTGATCATAACATTATAATTCATCATGTCCCATCAAACACAACAACGAAAGCAATTACATCGGATGAATCTCGATCATGCTAGGCAATTCACAAGACCATTGTATTGAAAAACAAGGAGAAGAGATCACCATCTAGCTACTGATGCGGACTCGTAGTCCAAGGTGGAACGACTCACACACTATCATGTACACGAGTTGTATTGGACTTAGTTTTTGTATCGTACCATGTAATGCTAGCACCGCAATGTGCCCCTATATAGACATGCAATCCGGGGCTCGGATGTATCCGTGTAGAACCCCTTTGTCAATTTGACAGTGGCATTAGCTAGAACATTTAATGTGTTTTTATGCGTTGACACATCTATAGTTTATACAAGTAGAACGTGCATATAAGAGCACATATCATTTAAAAAAGTACTTAGTGGTGGCTTGGTAGTTTGTTCGACGATTTGCAAAATAAGAAACAATGTCTGTGTTAATAGAAAATTCGGAAAAAACTTGCTACCCCCATGGGTAGCTACACACCCTAAGTTTGACCGAAACGTATATGCAACGGTAAAATGAGATTACTCAAGTAGACAAGGAGGATGTCACTAGTAGAGTTGATAGAATTATTAAAAAGTATTTTGAAATTTTTTCGAATTTTTTCCATCCGCTGTGATTTTTTTAGTAAAGTTTGACCCAAAAGTCAACAAAAAAGTCAACTATGAAAAAAGATAAAAATGACGACCAAAATATATTTTTTTGAAAATTCCGAAACCAGTTTTGTACACCAAATATCCGTGTTTTATTAGGAAAACAAGCCAAAACGGATACATACGGCTTGCATCTCCGTATAACGCATGGGTGTGTAGCTACCCATGCGGGTAGCAAATTGTCTCTCATAGTATCATAGAAAATTTCCCGATGATCATGCATACGGTTGTATATAGGGTGTGTAATATGCTTAATGTGTGGGAATCTTGCATACACCCAAGGTCGAAGAAGCATTGAGAATGTCGTGGAAATGATCAAGATGGTGGTGCAAGAGTTGTACTCTAGAGCTCATTGTTGTGCTACGACTTCTTCACGGGACTGACGAACTAAGGAGTTGGGCATGCACTTGTGTCGTGGCTTGTGTTGTGCCAGATATAAATTTTCCCAAAGTTTGTAGTTGTGATACTCTAGTTTTGTTATACTCTAGTTTGGTTCCTTTGGCAACTTGGACGATGGGTGTTTTCAATTCTTTTCCTTTATTTTTGTTTGAATTCTGATTGCAAACTGGCGGTTTGTTTATACGAAATGGACGAGGGGAGCTCATTGGTAAAAAAAATTGTAGTAGATATTTTTGCCCCAAATCAATTAGATGTAGGTCCGTTCAAAAAATCGGGATGTAGGAGAGATGCCACCACTTTACGGCTAAGTAAGCACTAATTTGAACCCAAATTAATTGTTCATTTATATAATAATCTTTAAGTGTATTTAAAATCCTGATCGCTCTAATTATGGAAATGATGAAGAGTCATTATCTTGAGTTGCAACATGTTGGTACATTCATTTTTAACTAGCTCTAATTAATTGTACTACCACCTAGTTTTCTTTTCTTTCCTTTTTAATTTGACGTTAATTAATTAGCAGCTAGTAGTTGAAATCTACCGAAACTTTTTTTTGCATATACTTGCAACAAGATACTAACATTTGTGTAAAAAAAGCAAGATACTAACCGGCTATTTCGGTTTAACACAAATAATCATTCACGTAAGGTAAGCTTCATCCCAATCCGGTGCCTTGCCTGCCACGAATGCCCAGTCACAGAAAGAGAATCCTATGCCCCGATGGCATTTCCGAAACCGGCCACCACCACACCACCTATTCCCGTCCAGGTCCCTGAGCAAAATCAACTTTTTGCACACGGGATGTGCCGAATTTCGAAATTTGAAAAAAAGCCCTACCTAACCACTCCGTCCGTCGTACGGACAAACGCCTCACCGAGCGGTAGCCTCACGGACTCACGGAGCTAGGGTTCCGTTACGTTAGCCACCCACTCAGCTTCAGCTCCGTCCGCCTATAAAAGCCGCGCTGCCGCTGCCCCTCGTCCCTCACCAACTCGCCATTCCCTTCCCTCCTCGCCTCGCTCCGTTCTTATCCATCCATCCACAGTAGTAGTAGCAGCGCCACCACCACCACCGGCCTCACCTACCCTCTCACCACCCACCCATGGCCTACCGCGGAGGCGGAGGCGGAGGCCGAGGAGGCCGCGGCGGCGGGGAGCAGCAGCACCCGGCGTACGGCGGTCGAGGCGCGCCGACGGGAGGCCGCGGAGGCGGGCGCGCACCCACCGGCTTCGTGTGGCCGCCTCCTGGCGCGTCCACGCCTCGCCCGGCGACGGCCATCTACCACAACCCTGCCGCGACGGAGCCGCAGGTCGCCACGTACCAGCACGGCGTCGTCTACCGCACGCCCGCGCCTGCGCCCGTCACCATCCGCGCGCCTTCTCCGACCCCGGCCACCGTCCGCGCGCCCTCGCCCGCCGCGCCGCCGTTCCAGCCGGCGCGCGTCTCGGCGCCCGCTCCGCCAACTCCGACGCCATCGACCGCCTCCATCGCCAAGGAGCTCGAGCAGAAGCTGTTCGTCACCGAGACCGCGCTCGCGCCGCCCGCCGCAGCAGCCGCGGCGGCGGTCGAGGCGGGCCAGGCCGCGGACGAGAAGGCGCCCGAGGTCGACCTCGCGCCGGTCTCCAAGAAGGGGCTCGCCCACCCCGCGCGTCCCGGCGCCGGCACCGTCGGGAGGAAGGTCATGATCCGCGCGAACCACTTCCTCGTCAACGTCGCCGACAACAACCTGTTCCACTACGATGTAAGGCTCGCCGAACCCCTCCCCCCTCCCCCTCCTACGTACGTACTCTCTGTTTGCTCTGCATGTATGTGTGCTCTGCTTGCGTTATTGTTATCAGATCTGCCGCTTCGCGCCTTATCTCCTACGATTTTTGTTGTTATTGTTTGCGCTTTTGGATCTGTTGGATGCATC
Organism: Puccinellia tenuiflora; assembly: GCA_012064385.1. Taxonomy (NCBI): domain Eukaryota; kingdom Viridiplantae; phylum Streptophyta; class Magnoliopsida; order Poales; family Poaceae; genus Puccinellia; species Puccinellia tenuiflora. The sequence goes on along the minus strand of QRDG01000941.1, from coordinate 238,684 downwards.
TCCTGTTTGGGTTTTCCCTCGATTATTTGGTTGTTTTCTTTACGCGGTGGGCGTCTCAGATCTCATCCATGTGGATGTTTGGTCGAGCGCAGCCGTGCACACGTACGGGTTCTCGGCCGATCCGAGACAAGCAGTTGCTTTTTATTGGTTTTTTTTAGATGGATCGGTGCTGTCGGAGTTCTCTCGGGTCTGTTGAACCACGAGAGGTTTTGAACCAGAAAGGAAAGTTTCCTCTCCATGGCCATCCATGATCCATCCAGCATAGATCGAAGCAGTGTACTACTTCGTTTGGTTCTCGATGTGTGCTTTCTTGTGTTTTTCACGTACGCTTCTGTTGTTACCATGGATGAACGTACGATGGATGGATCTGCTTTTTCATGCAACGCTTTAGTGCTATTCTGGGGGCCCGTTTTTGGCCAAGTGCTTTGTGATCGCATCCATGTGGGTGCTGGTCGGAGTTTCCCCCTTCCATGCAAAAGCCATCCGTCCCTGACGATTTTAACCATGGAGTCTCTGTGTTCCCCTTTGGGATCTCGTCCTTTTGCTGGCCATCTCTTATCAGGGTTTTAGTTGTGTACACACAGGGTTTTCGTTTGGACGACCGTGCTCTTGCGACAAGATGGCAAAGCCACCAGATAAAGCCGGTAGGACGGCAGATGCGCGACCACTGGCATCTTCCTGCCTACCAGGTCCCCGGTCCATGGCCATGGCCATGGCCGTGTTTCTTTGTTCGTGGCTGCCATTTTCAGCAAACGGAAGGTCTCTTGGCTCGGTTGCCGCTTTTGTTGCTCGTTTCTGGTCTGTTCCGCTTTAGCTCTGTCCTTGCGTTTTGGCAGTTCTGCGCCGGCCTCTCTGTCGCGTTGCGTTCAGACTTCAGACGACCAGCTCGCTGCACTTTTTCTTTTGTAGCGCAGAGAGCATGCATGCCAGGCGTTGCTGCACTTGTGCACTGGCCGTATACTTGTCGAACTCACTGTGGATGGCACATGGCAGCATGCATCTTGGCTTGAGGTACTTCGTGTTGGCTCGTTTTTGGTAAACTTTCTTTCATACTTTTTTTTTGGCTCTCTCTGCACGCTTTTGTGTCATTTGGACAATAGTGAGCTATCCGAGCTCTCGACACAAAGCAATAATCGGAATAGCTAGATCTGTTTATTTACCTCCTTTTAGAGAGATTTTTTTTCTTCATAATACGTTCGATACATGGGATTTTGATGAAGCATTATGCGTACAACTGCTTCACCGCTCCCATACATCGATAAATTAGAGCAAAAGTGTGTGCCTGTAGGTTGGAATGATCTCACTGGAACTTTGACAGCTAGCTCTTTTTTTTTCTGTTAAGTAAACAGTGAGTGATAATTGACCTCTTATATTTTCTTAAATCGATTTGTTCTAGAGTTGTAAATCCCAATATGTTCCATAGACGTTCTAAAAAATATATTGGTTCCATATATTCTGCATACAAGTGGATAGGTCCTTTTTTTAGATTATTACTACCATTGTAACTCATGAATTGGTCAAGAATTATTTTAGCAACTTATTTGGTACATATTTCCGTTCCCGTGTTCCTGGACCGCATGATTGCGACGAGATTCGTGCGCTCCTCACCCAGCCTACCTCGACCTCGTTCCCGTCAGAGCTCCTCATCCTACGCCGCCACCCCTTCACCCGCTCCGGCGTTGCGGGGCCGTAGTTCCAGTCTTCTCAACCGCGGCCCCGTAGTTCCGGTCTCGTGGAACCCTACTAGTTTTGGGTGTTCCTCCTCCGATTTAGTGTTCTTTCCCCACTAATTTTGGGTAGATATTTTCCTGAATCTAGGTCGAAATGGAGGTCACCAGATGGTATGGCTTGCAAATGTTTGTTAGATTTGTGTACCTGCATTTCTTATTACTGTTGATTCGATCATTATTGTGCATTTGTTTAGTACTGTGTTGCTAGGGTCCGACAGTTTTGTCTTATATTTTGACTGGATGCTATATTATGTCACTTTTAAATTCGCAATTGTCTACCCTTTTGAATGGATTATAGCATTAATATCTGAAAGATCCGAGTAGGTTTATTCATCTGTAATGAATGGACAATTCTGTGTGCTAGGCAGGCTGCTAGCTGGCTCTTCTTGGACTGAATGTAGAACATATTTTCACATGTGTAATCTGTTTGCATACATAATGATGTTCAAATGTGCAGTTTTGGTTTCCTTGATTTCTATGAAAGGCGATTTATCTTCGCTTTGGATTTACTTGGCTGCAGGTTTCCATTAACCCAGAGTCAAAATCAAGACAAACAAACAGGGAAGTACTCAGTGAGCTTATCAAGATACACGGGAAGACATCTCTTGGCGGCAAATTGCCTGCCTATGATGGAAGAAAGAGTCTGTATACTGCAGGTTCACTTCCTTTTGAATCAGAGGAATTTTCTGTTACACTGGTTGATCCTGAAAAGAAAGATAAAGAAAGGTCAGTTTAGATTCTTCTTAGTTTGGGTCAGTTCTTTCAGTTTGATCAACTGGTTTATCAGTTGTAGCTTACTTAATCTCTCTGGATTTGCAGGGCCGAAAGGGAGTACAAGATCACCATTCGAATTGCTGGGAGAACAGACCTGTACCACCTTCAGCAGTTTCTGTGCGGAAGACAGAGGGATATGCCTCAAGAAACCATCCAAGTACTTGATGTTGTCCTCAGGGAGTCACCATCTTGGAAGTATAACATCTACTTTCGAATTTCTTGCTATGATTTTTCTTGATAATACTTGTTTTCTAGAGCCCTAACAACATGTTAATAACTGTTTCGTTGCAGCTATGTCACAGTGTCCAGATCCTTTTTCTCTACCACTTTTGGTCACAGAGGAGACATTGGTGAAGGATTAGAGTGCTGGAGAGGTTACTACCAGAGCCTGCGTCCAACACAGATGGGGCTTTCGCTCAACATAGGTAATCCTCTTTCTGATACTGTTATCGAATTGCAATCTGTTTCTTGCCCCTGATATTTGATCTGCTACCCTTCTTTATCCAGATATATCAGCAACATCCTTTTTCAAGCCAGTGACAGTGATCCAATTTGTTCAAGAGTTCCTCAACTTACGTGACGTCTCCAGGCCTCTGACGGACAGGGACCGTGTGAAGGTAATATTTCTACTCATCGATTTATAATACTTGTTATGCTGACTGCAACATGTAATGGATTGCAAATGGTTGAACTGATATCTTCTGTACCCAATATGTGCAGATAAAGAAAGCATTGCGAGGAGTGCGTGTTGAAACAAACCACCAGAAAGACCAAATCAGAAGATACAAGATAACAGGGATCACTGCTATCCCCATGAGCCAGCTCATGTACTAATCTTTCCTCACATGCTGTTATATTTCCGTTTTTCTGTAGTCGCTATGTTTTCGGAAAACTATCGACAATTGTCATGCTTGAATATTAGAAAGATGTGGCTCATGAATTTGTGCTTGTGGTTTCTTTTCTTGATGTTAGTGTGTGGTGACTTGGGTAGGAGAGCAAATTTTTTTACAGCATTCTGTCTGAGGTGCATCCAGCAACTCCATTTGATTTCTGTAACATAGAAAACATCTATGTGTGCTAAGTTGATCTTATAACATCTTACAATCTCTTTAGTCTATAAAATGAAACCTCTTCACAGTTTGTTTTATATGAATGCTTACACCATGGGTCAGCTATATGTCTTGTTAGTGTTTTTTCATGAGGATTACTGCTTTTCTCCCTAATCTCATATTACTCTGTTACTGTTGTTTTTGTTAGATTTCCTGTTGACGAGAGAGGAACGAGAATGTCGGTTGTTCAATACTTCTCGCAAAGATATGACTACAGACTTGAGCATACTAATTGGCCATGCCTGCAGTCTGGAAGTGATGCTCGGCCTGTATTTTTGCCTATGGAGGTACATTATCCATGAATCCTTCCTCATATTTCAGTTCACATCATTTGTTCAGTGCTTCTTAAAAATTGGTTGCAGGCATGCAAGATTGTAGAAGGGCAAAGGTACTCTAAGAAGCTTAATGACAAGCAAGTTACCAACATACTTAGAGCAACCTGTCAACGTCCCCAGCAGAGGGAGCAAAGCATTCGTGAGGTACCTGTCCTCATATTGATGCCGTAGAATACTTATAAATATATTCTTTTACCATGCATTATTTTACATCAGTTGCTATGATGATATAGTTGGTAGTTGCTTTCATTTTTCATGTAGTTTAGAAATGCCTCATTGATATATAAGCCCTGTTTGCCTGTTTTTTAATGTCATTTCTCATAGCTTTATTATGTTCTGTACACTGTAGATGGTTCTACACAACAAGTATGCAGAGGATAAGTTTGCTCAGGAGTTTGGAATCAAGGTGTGCAGTGACCTGGTGTCTGTTCCAGCCCGTGTGCTGCCTCCTCCCATGGTAAGTATGGTGCATTTTTTTTCTTTTGTTTGAGCTGCTAAAAAGTGAGGATTTGTAATAATCACATATTTTATATGTTTCAGTTGAAATATCATGATTCTGGAAGGGAGAAAACTTGTGCGCCGAGTGTTGGACAGTGGAACATGATTAACAAGGTAAACTTGTTACTTTATTTTCACACAGTTTATCTCTTGACTTCTACTAAGGATTGCTTTTGCTGTTACTGAAATTACTTGATACTAGTATGTAGCATATCCTATCTGAGTCTTATTTGAGTCTTTGCACATCTCTTATTATTCTGTATGTGGTATATGTGATGTTTCATGGCGCTAGTCTCACTTGTATCTTTATCTCTTGACTTCTACTAAGGATTGCTTTTGCTGGTACTGAAATTACGACAAACTTTTTTGAGTCTGTTTGTTCTGATTGTATTTTACTTGATACTAGTAAGTAGCATATCCTATCTGAAGTCTCATTTGAGTCTTTGCACATCTCTTATTATTCTGTATGTAGTATACATGATGTTTCATGGAGCTAGTCTCATTTGTGTCTTTCTCTCCCCCCTCCCCCTCTAGAAAATGATTAATGGAGGAATCATAGACAACTGGGCCTGTGTGAGTTTTTCACGCATGCGTCCTGAGGAGGTATACAGATTCTGTTGTGATCTGATTCAGATGTGCAATGCCACTGGAATGGTAAAGTCCGCATTTCTTTCATGTTTCTTAGGCATATTATCTATTCAAGACAAGATATGTCTGACTTTTTTATACAACCCTGTAGTCTGTCAACCCAAGGCCAGTTGTTGACATCCGGTCAGCTACTCCAAACAACATTGAGAATACATTGAGGGATGTTCACAGGAGGACAGCAGATATAATAGCCAAACAGGGGAAGGGAGGTCAGCTCCAATCAGGGCTCCAATTGTTGGTAGTGATCCTACCTGAAGTCACTGGTTCTTATGGTATGCATATTTTGATCAAGCATGCCTCATCATTTCTTGGATTTTTGTACACCTATGTGACATGTTTAATCTTGCAGGGAAAATTAAAAAGGTTTGCGAGACTGAACTTGGGATTGTGTCCCAGTGTTGCCTGCCAAGGCATGCTTCCAGGCCAAACAAGCAATATCTGGAAAATGTTGCACTCAAAATCAACGTGAAGGTACCTATATTTCCCCTCCAATGCTTTTTAGCTTCAGTTCTTGCATTAGTGTGACGATTCTTTGTCCTTAACTAGGCTGGAGGGCGCAACACAGTTCTTGAGAAAGCTTTTGTGCGAAATGGCATACCATTTGTGTCTGAAGTTCCAACAATCATCTTTGGTGCTGATGTTACACACCCCCCACCTGGAGAGGACTCTGCATCATCTATTGCTGCGGTTAGTTTATTTCCCATAGCTTACAGTTTCTCAATTCTTTATGGTCTGTGTTACTTGATCTTTGAAATAGAATTGTCATCATGGACATTCCTGCTTGTATATATTTCAACACAAGTATATTCATTTGGCGTTATATTGTCGAATTGATGTAGGTGGTGGCATCGATGGATTGGCCAGAAATCACCAAATACAGAGGTCTTGTCTCTGCTCAACCACACAGGCAGGAGATAATAGAAGATCTCTTTAATGTCATCAAAGATCCACAGAGGGGTAACGTTAATGGTGGCATGATCAGGTAGGTTTTGTGATTGGTCAGAGACAATTATTGTCAATTGCCACATTGATCAACCGGGAGCCTGACATGATTTTCTCTACAGGGAGTTATTGATTGCGTTCCGCAGGAAGACAGGCCGGAGGCCTGAGAGGATAATCTTCTACAGGTATGTACACAAATTTTTGATACTCCTTTCATCATCTTGTTTAATCAATGAAACTGGCTGACTGATCTTTCTCTATGTAGAGATGGGGTAAGTGAAGGTCAATTCAGTCATGTTCTGCTTCATGAAATGGATGCTATCCGGAAGGTAAGCCTAAGCCATCAGCATAATAACTGTTCTTGTCTATCTTCTTTGGTTGTCCTTGGCCCTTGTCACTTTGTTTGATGGTTTCTACTTATCTGTTGCTAGGCCTGTGCGTCTTTGGAGGAGGGGTACCTACCCCCAGTCACATTTGTGGTTGTCCAGAAAAGACATCACACCAGGCTATTCCCTGAGGTTCATGGGAAGCGTGAGATGACTGATAAGAGTGGAAACATTCTTCCTGGTTAGTATATTTGGTGCTTGTATATGTCACTGATAACAACTATCTGCTACCTCTTGAAGCATTACCGACTCTGATTCGGTGCACTTCTATTTCTATTGTGCTGCAGGAACTGTTGTTGACCTCATGATTTGCCACCCTACAGAGTTTGACTTCTACTTGTGTAGCCATGCTGGCATTCAGGTTAGCCACTTGCTACACATGTCCTTTCTGCATGTACTTTCTTGTTCAATGTTCAGATACTGAGAGTGCTTGTAAATTCTTCTCAGGGAACTAGTAGGCCAACACATTACCATGTTCTTTATGATGAGAATCATTTCACAGCCGATGCACTACAGTCACTGACCAACAATCTTTGCTACACGTAAGCCCTCTCTCTCTCTCTCACTCTCACTCTCTCTCTCTCTCCTCTCTTGATCTTGACACTGATGATGGTTTAACTCTTGTCCATGCCTGTTGCAGCTATGCTCGTTGCACTCGTGCAGTCTCTGTTGGTGAGTTTCCCCCTCAGTTTCCTGCCTTTAAATTTTTACATGCATGAAGTTTCTCTGTTCTGTTTTCTTTTAAGCGGAGGTTGATCTTCTATGTGCCTTTCTTCTCTGAACATTTACATGATACTCTAGTAGCTGCTTTGTTATTATTTGACTGTTAACTGGACGAGCTAATCTTATTAGCATGTAGTTTATGCCTCCTGCCATGGATTAGTTCGTTAACTGTAGTGATTTTTGCCTATTCCGATAGTCCTGGCAGTTGTAGATGTAGTGGTTTTGGGTGTAAGTTTTTCTTGTGCCTGGTCTTGATTTGATATAGTACATGGCCTGTGATCTAAAACTCTAAATTAGCATATACTTCCTGACAATAGACCTTAGTTTATGCCATCTACGTTTGTATACAAAACATGTTTTCCCTTTGTCTTTTTCAGAGCTGTTTTCTATACATCTTGGAGCTAACTTGATTTTCTCCTGTTTGTGCAGTCCCACCAGCGTACTATGCTCATCTTGCCGCATTTCGGGCACGCTACTACGTGGAAGGTGACAGTTCAGATGGTGGCTCAACCCCCGGCAGCAGCGGGCAGACTGCCGTTGCCCGAGAGGGGCCTGCGGAGGTGCGCCAACTCCCGTTGATCAAGGAGAACGTCAAGGACGTCATGTTCTACTGCTGAGCTCCCCCCTGGATCTGTTCCTTGTTCGAGCTGCAGTATTACTTCCCTTGCTGGATGATGAGATGTGTGTGACTGAGAGAGCCTAAGTTAGCGATGGTTCTGAGTTATCTTGTTTCAAGACTTGTGGCCTTGGAGCCTTTCTTTCTTTCTGCTATTCCTAAGTAGCCAGGATATGACTGAGCTTTTTGTTGGCCTTGAAGGCCTTTAATTAACTCTTTGGAACCTATGCAAGAGTGTTAAGTTATCAAGTCGGTTGTTTGTTATTCTGATGGTCTTTTGGTTTTCCTTTCCTAAAAATTGTTACGTGGTTTCGATTTGTAGCTTTGCCTGGATCAGTCGGACCTGAATATCTATGACCACTTTTGGTTTCTGGATATTTGGGGGAACAGATCAGGCCAAGTCACTGAAGCAACTAAAATGAGTTGCTCTTGGCTTCGGCATCGGCTTGTCCAGATCAAAGCTGGTCATCCAGTTATAGATTCCACAGCCGAACTGGCCTTTCTACATAGCTCCACTTGTACAAGAACAGTACAGATGGAGCCTTGGCGCAAAAACTAAAAAGTTCTGATGGAGCTGTTTAGACTTGTTCTCCTCGAGCTATTTAGAAGAAATATGGAGGCGAGATCAGCAGACTCTGCATCTTTCTTTTCAAACGAATCACATGGAGTCAGTTCTTGTAGGATTTTCTTTGTCAGAAAGGCATTTTATTTGTAAAACGCATACCAACTGATCACAATCCTAACAACATGTAGCACACCGATCACAATCCAACTGATAGCAAGCCTCAATTCACAGATAACATATATGATTTTGAAGAAAATCCACAAAGCCCACCGTGAGTACACTGCAAGAATATGTTTTCAGCTCACCTTTTGGCATGGGTCTACTTTGAGCTGAATCACATGGAGTGTACGTGCACAAAGCACACCGTGAATATACACATATAACCCAGAATCAAAAAAGAAAAAGTTGTAGTACGACTTTTTTGGATGTGCGGCTCCTTAAGCGAGAATCGAACTCTGGTTGCAAGGAGCACTAGTGGGACAACAACAATCGCTCTACTGCCAGTTCTCATAATTGTACTTCAAACTATGTTATTAAACAGAGATGATCGTACATCGTTTTCATGGTACGTCATTGCTCCGCTTTTCCTTTCTTCTTTGTCGATCCAATCTGGTAGTGTAACATGACTAGTACATCCTTTTATTTGTTTCTTCAATTAATAGTTACTGCAAATCTATGAGACAACATAGAAGATACATCCGTTTCTTTTGATACGTTGAACAAAACCCCACAAAGAGCATAAGATGCATAGTAACATACATGTACAGAGATTTTGAGTTCGTGCTCCAGTGCAATCTCCATTCAATTCAAGGTAGAAAGTGCCAAAAAACATTGATACAAACTATCAGATTGCTTGCTATGTTATCATCTTGGTACAGGGCCTAACTTGAGGATGCATGCTCAGCCTTCAATCTGATGTCGGCACGAGCGTCTATGCATACAATGACTAGTAGGAAACAAGGAACCAGCTTCAAATAGCCCCCCGATGCTCCGCTTCTTTCCTTTGCGTGGCATCTATCGCCTGTAGCGGTATCGCTTGAAGTTGAAATACAGATGAAGAATCCCACGCTCAAATGTGCACTTGAATCCCTTCTTATGGGAGTACTCCCACTCCTTGTTAACGATACGAAAAGACTGCCAAGGAAAACCAGAGTAATTAAGTAGAACTTCGATGAAACTGAAGCTAAATTTTAAAGGAGAGGGCAAGGCAAAATACTTACAATATCTTCATATGGAGGGCCAGCATGGAATCTTATATGACACGTCTCCCCGGCGCTTCCATCTTTCTCTATAGTGTATATTGGTGCTTTTGATTTATCCACAAGATCAGGGTAAAATATGTTGAACTTATACCCCTGGACAATTTTAGGAGGTGGGTTGTCGTGGTCATAATGAGTTTGGTTGTATTTGTTCCACTCGTATCCAGTATGCACACGATTAAAGTACTTTGGTTTTCTTGGTCGGTACTTGTCATGCCACCAGTACACCTGTCAGCACATTAAGCGGTTAAATTTTCATGAGAATCCAGCTGAAAGCCTGAGAGTGAATGGAGGTTTACTGGCATTGGCAATAGCTAAATGCACCAAGTTGCTAGAATTCTTATAGCATGTAAAAACATACTATCATCAAAATTCCGAAGTAGAATATTAAATGTAGCTTTAGATTAATACTAATATATCCACAACTTCAGATTCAATTAACTCGTACTCCTGAGTTCCTGACTAGAGGTGACTCCAGCATAGCGACATAATTTCGGATAATATGGGTATGCATGTACTAATATGTTTAGAAAGCAATATGCTGTGGTAGCAGTTCTACATTCCTCAGATAATAAAAAAGATTGTACTGTTGTTTCTGTCCAGAAGGCAAATGAGACAAACCTGTGAATCCAGGTTAACTTCAGCACCTGAACCAAATACGGCATCCCCTTCCTCCATTGCTCCCATGGCTTTCATTGCCTTCACCTCCATTTCATCTGGTTTTCTTGCCTTAGCTGTCATGACATCCTTAACTTTCCTCTGATGCTCGATAACTACAGCTTCACGTTTCCGATCCTGGAGATTATTTCGAAGCGCAGAGCGCACATGTGAGACTGATCAGTCAACCTCATATCAAATTTGTAATCGACACATGCCATGTACCCTACTCATGCAACACTGAACTGAGAGAAAAAAAAACATGTTTTCCCAATCCCAGGGAAAACAAATGTTGCATAAAGACTCTAAAAGAACCTTAAGATCAGTTTTGCCCGATTTCCCTTATTAACTGGTCAACTATTTTCTATGTATTAAAGAGACAGAGATCCTGCTGGTTGCCCACATATTAAAACTTAAGAGAAGGGATATGTCCTTCGTCCTAAGGTGCATTAGTATTACCATCAAATGTTAAATGGAACTAAGCCTCTTTCAGGGTAAACATGCACGAAGGCCTCCAAGTTCCAACTGCTTGAAAGGTTATCCTATGATCTTACTGAATGTTGCCTTATTACAAGTATTTCTAACATAGGCTGCTAATTAACTTCCTTTTGCACAATATGGTGCACCCGGTTGCTATCGGGCCGTATTTGATATTAAATAACCATTACCATTCGCGTCGGCCCTTCTATTACTGTAAAAAAACACAATGTTGTGAAAAAAAGACTGTACCAGTTCCGCCTTGTCCTCGTCAGGATCAATTGCATCTTCATCTTCATTGCCATGCGTTAGCTCAGGTGAGAAGGAGCCAGCTTCTTCATCCAAATGGCTCTCCGTTTCTTCAGCTATAGGTTCCGGAGAATATCGTTTCTCATCTACATATGAAACATGTATCAGAAAACACTGTTGTTATCTAAAAAGAAGAGGTTGTTAGTTGATCATAAGTAAATCTAAACCTTCTTCCTCATCATACATCACATCCTCCTCTTTAGTGTCTAAGTCTAATTCCACATCAGCTTCCACAGCCTGTTCAGGAGCGCCAGCATTTTCTAGACGATGCAAATGCTTACGCAGGAGAGAAGCATGGATTTCTCTCAGGCAAGCCTGCATGTCATACAAATAAGAAATAAGCCTATATTTTTTATGAGATAATAATATAATATAGATCAACTGTGCAACCAGATAAATTATTCAGAAAGCTAGAAAGAGCAGCTCCACATGAATGCTTCCACTTGAACCAGACTGCAAATCATGTGGATTTGAAGATAATGTTGCAGAAACAGGGTCAAGATACCAGTACACCATTATACGTGTGTTCTATGAATAAACAAAACAATTCTAATAGCGATATAACCAGAAATCACATTTGCTTTATCAAACTGAAGAGCCATTAACTGTTCTACGAACTCCAAGCATTACATACCTTTGCTTTGTAAATATGAAGGCGTTTCAAAATGGCCTCCCAGTATTCAACAACTTTTGCAGTTCCAGAGCGCATCTGGGACTCAATTTGACTTTGCATCTCTTCCAGCTCTGTGGAAGTCTTACCCTCCAAGAGATCTTTTACATCCCCCTCAATACTTGCATGTAAGCCTCTCTCTTCCACCTCACGGGGTAGTTCCTCACCACGGACCCTAGCCCGGTCCATGGCATCTCTTTTCCGAGCCTCACCTAGCTCCCAGTCACACACTACCATGAGTGCCTGATGAATTCCAAATTAAATTGGGTCAACAGGTATGAACAATATAGATGATCATACAAAAATGAAATGAAATAAACCTCACATATTAGTGAGATGTACTGCCATATTACAAACTCGCTCTCAAGTTTGGTTTAGTTTCAGTGATGAACTAAGGGTTAAATTGTAGTATCTAACAAGCTAAAGAACATGTTCTGACACCCTACCACACAATATTTTTGCCAAACAGAAACTGACAGAACACAATACCAAAATACTGTCAACTGAGGACTCTGCCGACTACATTTTAGGACTATAGAGTTTGGATAGCTCATTCACAAGTCATAGGGTGTGATGAAGGGTAGACATCATAGGCATAGATATCACACTAATGGATAATATTCAGGAGGGTAAGATGAAGATATGTACCTCCCAGTACTTGACATTCACTTGGCTTTCCCTGTCCAGATCGAGATGCATCTTAATGTCATCACGTAGCTCTTCCATCTCCTTCACTGTTAATCCCTGCAATTATGGAAATTACTTATGCTTCAAAACTGTGGAAGAAAATGGATGAGGGCTAACTGTATGAACTACAGAGGGAGATCCACTTTCTCTCTTGGACACGCAAATTGCTGAAGGATTTTTGCTTGTTAGTTACAATGGCTTAATGCAGATGCAGTTAGAAATTGAACATGGATTTGTTTAATACTCGGTGACATTGACTAATGAGGTCTTAAATCTGCCAACTTTGGAATTCTACTGCATTTGTATTAGAACAAATCTGGCCTTAAATTTAACTTAATATTTATGGCCGATTAAGGATTTTGTGGGTGAAAATAATGAAAAACAGGATATGTATGAACAGATTTTAGTTTTAGAGCTCGATAAGATACCTATGAATCTGGTAGATGGGAATAAACCAATACTTCTTATGGTAGGGAAATTCAAGAGAAGAAAAAAAACTGCTTAATTAAGTTTAGTACTGCATCTTCTCCTAAAGAGCATACTAGAGGGAAACATAAAACCTCATAAGGAATAAATAAATAAATTGTTTGTCCAAAACTATGAAAAAACTCTTTCAAAGGCCTAAGAAATAAGGAGCAGATACACGAGAAGAAGTGTCAGTGTGGTATCTGCTCGTGGTGTCCTTGAGTGCACCACCTAAATGCAGAAGGAATCAATAAAACCTTATTTTGAGGTTTCTTTTAAGTGCGAGCATACAACCACCCTTTGGTGAATGATATCAAACAAGTTACAAGAATTGACATACCTTGAACACCAAGTAGGGCTCATTTAACTCAACATCAAATTCATCTGCGAAGTTAAGATTCTTCAGGAGAACATCAATAGGTTTTGTACGTCCCTCCCGTAACCTAATCTCAGACCTAAATTTGCTTTGATCAAAATGAAACTGCATGCCAACAAAAGAACTGTTTAATAATGAAGCCATGTTAGTTGAACAAAAACTGCATGTTATTTGTCAGGCAGTGAAGTATCAACCTCTTCCTCTTTCTTCTCCCAATCTTGAAACTCAGCACGTGCTCTTTCTCTGGCTAACAATGCCTACGAAATACAAAGTAGATGTTTAGTTCCACAAACAATATTACTTGAAACTAGATATGACGAACAAAAACCAGATACATATACTGACCATTTCCTCCTCATGCTGTGCTTTTTCAATTGCTCTTTCCTCCCTTCTTTTCTTAACCTTTTCTATTTCAGCCTAAATATAAAATGCAGGAACAGGTATCAGGCACCAGAACAAAAACAGTCATAGACTTTGACCTTTCTTTAAAAAAAGTCAATGTGCGGATGTGCTTTGATGCAGTAGCCATCAAAGAAAAATAACTTGTCCAAGGCATAAGACCAAAGGCACTTTTTATGGGAACCAATCAACACATATAATATTTATGAATGTGTCGAGGCATAAGTCTACACTTTGTACGCTTTATTTTTGTTCTTGCAGTTATGTGCATGTTTAAACTTTAGAGCATGGTCTGTTGTATATTGTAGGTAAGTATATATTATTTGATAACAGATACTTCCACCCCCAACAAGTCATAATGAAGTGTGTGCACTCCTCTTGCTCCATAAGATGGTAGAAACATAATGCTAATCTAGTGAGCGGTCGCAAGAAAACAATTGTTCATCTGGAAATAAAATAATCATGGAGAGTGTTCATTCAACGTCTAAAATCAAGACTTTGTTAATTGTACGAAGGATCATCTTTAAGTTCAGGCGGTACATCAGTGATACTTATATAGGCTTCAAAGTTCATAATATAATAAAATAGAATATTAGTGCTAGTGAAATTTACAGTTTATAATACCATTCTATCCTTCTGCTTCTTCTTTTCAGATTTGACGGAAATGTCCACCGTTTGTCCTTCGGTTACAGCACGCTCAATCTTCTTTCGCCAAACAAAGCTGCAAAACGAGAAGGTTCAAACTTGAGCATCCTTCTTTAGGTATGTCAGACTAAAACAAATATTCAGAGAAACCTTAGATTACCATGCAACTGTAAAGGATATTAAAAAATCTATATGACCTGCAGTCCAGTCGATATTTTCGTACTACTGAACAATACAAATAAATATCAGGAATATTACATAAATTATAGTTTCAGTGGTCTAAAAACTGTGTAACCAAAACATGAGATCAAACATAATAAATATCTCATACGGCAGTGAGAATATATCACCTAGAGGAAACTCACAAGCACATTGACTAAACAAGTACATTTTCTTATTTCCAACAGGATATGCATGTCTTCAGGTTATATGTGTTAATCGCCGAGCTAGCTTATTCCTTGTATACTTAACAAGGACAAGTCACCACAGACTCACTACAATGTCACTAAAGAAGCCCAAAATTTAAACGGTTATAACAGATTCAGAGTCAAAGCAGCACCTATTCGCGTAGCTTTCTAGTTCTAGGGCATCTAAGGAACACAGGCCTACCTGCACCAAACAGATGCCAGCCCAAATTTCTACTGCCAAATCAAGTATCACCAACGCAATGCATAATAATGTATCAGAAGAGGGGAAACGAATTGACGTACTTCTCCGTCAGGTTTGGATCCCCAAAAGGGTTGGAATCGTTGGAGTAACCCGACACGGCGTTGGCCTTCATCTTCTTCGCCACCTTCTCGGCCTGCAGAACCACTCCCATTACCGAGTTAGTAACCGAAACCCTAACCGGCAGCCGGGGAGCCAGCCGAACGGAAACACGCCCACCGCCCGCGCACCTTCTTCTGCGCCTTCTTAGACATGTACTCCACGAGCTGCTCCTCGGTGACGCCCCCGCGCTTGCCGCTCCCGCTCCTCTTCCGGTGGCGGCCCCCGGAGTCGGACCCGGAGTCCGACGCCTGGGAATCGCTGGAGGAGGAGGGGGTGGCCTTCCGGCGGCTCCTGCGGCGGTGGCGGCTCCGGCTCCGCCGGGGCGAGGGCGAGCCGCTGGATTCGGAGGCGTCCTCCGAGTCGGACGGGGACGGGCTGCGCCGCCGCCGCCGCGACGAGCTCTCGCGCTCCTTCCTAGGCATGTCGGCGATGGGAGGGAAAGCCGGCGGCGTAGGGGAGAGGCGGTCGTGTCGAGATTTGGTTTAGCAATGGGGTCGTTTAACAGAACAAAAAAGAACTGGAGTGTGCGATATCCGGGCCACACATCACACGGCAGCGCGAATCGTGAGGCAGCTTAAGAAGAATTTATTTTGAACACAGAACACATATCTCATATTTTCATCCCAAAACACGGAGTAGTTTCAAACAAAAGGAGAAGAAGAAATTAAGTCGGTAAAGACATTGCAAGCGTTCTCCCATTTTTTTTCCAACAAAGCATGTCAATACAACGAAATTACTTGGAGCTCTTTTTTTTTTTTTGAAAAGTACATTTCTAGGTCTACAAAAATTCGGAGAAAACACATACGATTGCATTTACATGTCAAGTATGTACGAATAAAATTGCATAAAAATATCTTTGCATAGTGATTTCCAAGAAAAAAGATGATGGTTGGAAGGAAAAATAAGTTCTTTTTTGTCTTTTCCACGCCATGATTGTGTGATTTTTGTGCAGCATACAATACAACGTATTTTCTTGCAAAACTCTGCATATTTATATGTAGATAATATGTGTATGTATCTACATGTTTTTTTTTTGCAAATCTTTTAAAACTTCAAAATTGTCATTTTTGATATTTTCTCTTAAAATATTGAGATTACTGGAGCTCGGGCGGGCCAAAACACCCCTCTCTCTCTCAATAAAAATGCTACATCAGATTCAAAATTGGCCAAATGGTCTTGAACTCGTGTAAGCATCACTTTATTCTTAAAGAAACTCGCAATTTTGTGAATAAGAATGAGATGGCCACTATTCACAAAACAATTATTTTGTTAGCATGTAACGTGCACATGACATTGTTGAGCGTGCATCGTACAAAATATCCGAATACAGGAAAATTGACGAAGTATGAGAAAAAATTGTAAATGAAATTACAAGGAATCATCTCAATGCATAAAAATAAAAATAAGTACACATAAACAACATAACAAGAAACATTTGAAAATGAGGCATTTTACTAGGGCTCAATGGCCTAAATGCTACGAGGTGAAAAGGTGCAAGTTGTTCTTTTCATTGATTAAAATTGCACTTTTTTAGACCAATCAAAAATCTTGATTTGTGAGAGACATGGTCACATGGATAGACCCATAAAAAAATTGATTGATTAATCATCTAGGAAGATCTTTTTTGTTGTGCTAGGGGGCATGAGTTGTATATAAACATCCCACTGTTAATTTCTTGAACGTAGCAAGGACATGTATAATGGGTTTCTTTAGTTTTATCTCTAATAACAATATATCCCTAAATATGGGGTGAGAAATATTATCTCTCAGACTGTCTGCTATTATGAGATTCACGGGCAACGGATATGCTTTATTAATTTAAGAGTGAATTCCACTTGTTACCACACAGTTGAGTATTTGTGGCACATATTACCCCATTTAGATTTTAGTGAAACAAATTCAGAAATACACTATATAAAAAATATACTCAGTTTTACCCCATGTGGAAATTGAAAGTGCATGGTTGCCCCCATGCATGATTTTGGTAATTAATGACAATCTCTATGGACTAATATTTGCATTGAGCTATATTTGTAGGTTGTCCATTTGTTTGCTTGTCTCCATTTGTTGGGGTCAAGCTTAAGGGAAGAAGAAAAGTTTGTGTTGATCAAGGCTTCATGCGAGTTGATCAACTCTCAAGTCCAAGTGAAGATGTGCCGAAGAGAGCGTCTCCCATCTTGGTGTATGGGGGAGCATCATGTGAATCTTCACCGAAGCGCGATCGAGGAAGGTGGTGCATCTTGAGGAGTTGAAGATCATCTTCATCGACCTCAAGTGGATTAATGCGCAAGGCAAAGGTATGATCTTGATAGGGTTTCTATTTTACCGGTCTCATATTGTTTAGTGAGAGACCGGATTATAGGATAGATAACCGTACTATCAAGAGGGGCTCTCGACCGAATATCGTGATCGTATCGCCGTAGAGAGCACAAACCTTTGCATCCATGCTATCATCTTTATTGGTTCTTATTTGTCTCTTATCGTGGTGTGGTCTTGGTGCTTGTCGTGCTTGTCATGACAAAGCCAAGTTCACCGAAAACGGCTTTCATATGCGTCTTCTATTGCGGTTTCGGTATTGGAGATTTTGCCGGTTCATCCGAGCGGAAGATTTCTCTCTTCCATTTCTTTGCAAAATCTCCAATGCTTGTTTGTCATTTTCAAAGGTAGCATTTGTCGTCCTCTTTCCAACAAAATTGGTTTTATTTCATTCGGACTTCATTTGCAAAAGATGCGGCATTTTCGGTTTGCGAAAAAGAGTTTTTAACTTTCCCCATTTGATTTTATTATATTTTCTTGGACTATGATGTTTCTTTGCATAATCTTGTTGTGCTCGTTGTGACGATTCCAACGAGTCCAAGATTATCGAAAACGGAGTTCGTGGGTGAAAGTTATTGCATTTCCGATTTGCAAATGGGAGCTTTTAACTTTCCCCATTTATCTTTATAATATATTCTTGGACTATGATGTTTCTCTGCATATTCTTGTTGTGCTCGTTGTGACGATTCCAACGAGTCCAAGTTTATCGAAAACGGAGTTCGTATGCGAGAGATATTGCATTTCTATTTCGGGTTTTTTATTAGACAGATTTAAAAAAAAAAGGGAAACGAAAAAAAAAAAGGTAGCCGGCCTGGCCGGGCCGAGGCCGGCCCAAGGCCGGGCGGCTCGGGTGGGCTGCCGGCCTAGCTGCCTCTGCCTGGCCGGCCCAGGCTGGGGGCAGGCCGGCCGGCTCGGGCTGCCCCCCGGCCCAGCCGCTCTGCCAGGCCGGCCCAAGGCCGGTTCCAGGCCGGGCAAGCTGCCTGCGCTCTGGTTTGGATCGCTGCCCGACCGGCCTGGCCGGGGCACAGGCCGGCCCCAGGCCGGGCCGCCTGGACACGTTTTTTTTGCAACTTTGTCCCACTTTTTGAGTTCCAACGGCTCCTTTTTGGAGCCACCTATAAAAGGGTTTTCTTCCCCATTTTCTGTGTAGATCTCATCCCTTGCTCTCTCTCCTCCATTGCCAACATTTTGAGAGCTCGATTTCCTCTAATCCCTCCGATGATTCTTGCCCAAATTTAGGGAAACAAGAGAGGAGATCTAGATCCATCTCTCCACCAATCAAAATCTCCTCTAAGTGAGGGGAACTCGTGGGATCTAGATTTTGGAGTTCTTGGTGTTTCTCCTCCGTTCTTCCTCCTAAATCCCTCCGTAGCATTAGTTGCTTCGGTTGGATTTTGGGGAGAAGAATTTGACCACTTGGTGTGTTCTTCCCCTTTTGCATTTGTTGCATCGGGTTGTGCTCCCCACGGTGATTCGTGGGATTGAAGGTTGGGAGCTTGTTACTCTTGGGTGCATTGTGTTCCCAAGAGCTTGTTGCCTCTTGGGTGCATTGTGTACCCTAGACGGTTTGGAGGTGCCGCGAAGACTTCGAGTTGTGGAGCTTCGGCACGAGTTTGGGAGCCCCCAATTGAGTTGTGGGTGTGTGCCCCAAAAGTTGTAAGGGCTCCGGAATCCGCCCCGAAGGATTCCGATAGTGCAAGGTGAACCAAGCTTTTGGGTGCGGTTCATCGGAGAATAGGGTGAGGCCTTTGTGGCGTCTTGAGTAGGCCTTTTGTGGCGAGCTCACACCCCTCCAACGAGACGTACTCCCTTAACAAGGAGGAACTCGGGAATAAATCCTCGTCTCCCGCGTGCCTCGGTTATCTCTATACCCGAGCTTTTACTTATGCATTTTACATTGTGATAGCCTTCGTGCTTGAAGTTTATATCTAGCTATCACCTTGTTGCTCACCTTGTTTAGCTTAAGTTGTTGGTGCACCTTAGGTAAATCTAGAATTTTAGGTTGTTGGCTTGTTAATTTAAACACCTAGTTTTATTCCGCAATTATCAAGCCCCTAAATAGAAAAAGTTTTAATCGCCTATTCCCCCCCCCCCCCCCCCTCTAGGCGACATCTCGGGCATAGTTGTTCTTTCAGAAATTCCGCATGTTTCGTTATAATAGGACGACATATTAGAGCTATGTGGTGCGTCCAAATATGTAAATATCGGAGGAAATTATCAATTATAATGTCCATCCTTCTCTTCATCATCTGTTCAATTCCTTGTCGATGATCTGGTATTTTTAAATCTCAATCACCACCTCACACCTTGCCAACGGAAATGCATCAGAAAAAGAGGGTACAAAGTTTCTAAAATAGGCAGTCTAGACGATTTACACTAAATTTGGTAATTAGTGCCCCCAAATACATAGCTAGAGGGTAAAAAGTGTAAATCACTCTTAATTTAAAGTAGGACACCTAGTGTGTTCCGTCTAGAAGAATGAGATTTTTAATTAATCAATTAAATGCTCTCTTTTGATTATCATGTGACTATGCATTATGAAGATTGAAGAAGTTCACTTCTTGGTAATCATGTCTCTACACCCTGATAGAGAAGGAGAAGAGAAAATGTCAGCTGCAATTAGTGGGCTTCCAAACAACCGTCTACAAGCTGAAAAAAACACCAGCTATATATGACCATGGGTTTTTCTTATGTCCAGTAAAGTACAACCGTTGATGTGGTTGTCGACTCCTGAGACATAAACACTGGCTGCCGGTGATGACGGTAAATGCAATTCTTCTGTGCTCGGTCCCGACTGACCGCCTCAATCTGCCACTCGCTATCGCTACCGTGTTAGCATCCTAAGGGATAGTCCTACTCTCTCATGCAAAACACAACTGCATAGATCACTGAGCACCTGATCGTCTGATCCAGACTCCTAATATAGCTCCCTCTGCAACCTAAAAGAGGTTTGATTCTGTATGACATAGTTCCCTTGTTGTCTATGGCTATAGCCCCACTACACACGTCTGGTCTTGTTAATGCCCATCAACTTGTTTTTCTAGGAACCGTCGCCACGTTTGTGTTAATGGTACATGTTAGTTTTTAAAATAGTATTCATTTCATTTTAAATGTAATTATTGGCATACTAAAAATGACGTAATTCAGCTAAAAAAGACGTAATTAGATATCGCCATGTGTTGACACTCACAAAAATAAATTCTTGAGTTATGTTCTATAATTTGTGCAATCTTTTTGGATCACTAATCTGGTAACATTTCTTTCACCTTAGAAACCAAAAAAGAGGCTCTTCCCAGCCTTGAATTTTAATTGTTGCATGCGGCACAATACTTCCTTAGGTTTATGATCATGTAATGTGATGAAATCAATTTATCACACTCAACGATGCCATCCAAGATAGTACCCAACAAGTTGTAGCATGCCTTGCAGCGAGTTTTGAAAACAAGAACGCCTAAGACATGTGTGATGACAAGAAAAACATAAGGGGTTGTGGCAACACACTGACATTCAGATAGTTTTGTAAAAAATTACCACGTGGCAACTTTATTACCAACACCATGTCAACTTCAAGAGTCGTAGTGGCGACGCGTAAAAAAGTTGTCAAAACATATAAACATGAGGTCTAATTTCGAAAATATTGCTGATACAAAGCTGACAGTGAGGAGCCCTTGTACATCGGGTTCGGTTTGAGAGTTAAATCACTAAGAAGTTTCAAGTTTACAAAAATCATGATGATGTCATCAAAAAATTCTCTACATGCATGCAAATGATAAGGAGAGAGATAGAGAGTCATGACGGACGCAAGGCTAGGTTAGTTAAACTAAAGTTCTCATGCTATTGGCCTCCAATATTTAATATACCCCAGAGTATATTGAATATGTAGAAAAAACAAAGATCCCACGAGTAAGTACACACCATGAATCAATATTGTCAACCACATAGAAAAAATCAATCTAAATCAAACTGGTGTCGCTAGTCTCTATCCGATGAACATCCTATAAGTTTTACTAAAGGCTATCTTAGCTAGTGAGGTGCTATTTCAATACCAAGTATAGATAAAATACTAGTACCGACATATTAATAACCTCGTAGTTATATGTAAGACACATTCGGTCCAAAAAATGACACCAAAAACATGCCAATGATTCGGTGGCAAGGTCCTCTTAAACACCATATATGCTCTAGAATTTTCTATCTAAGTAAACATAACAGTAAACTAGAGACCTCTCTTGAGATGTTCTTATATAATCCAATTTAGAGTTATTGATCATGATAGATAAGGATAGACACAAACATATACACTATAGCCATGCATGTGACACAAATTTATCCAAAAATATATTAATTTGCATTTTCTGTTTTCTCATATTTGAGGTGATTTTATTTCAATATCTTCGTAAGTCACAATGTATTAAAAAAATAATGTAACTTTTATTATAAATCTGAGTTATAAACAAGTATAAAAAATTAGTATAAATATATTGGTGTGATGTAAACTGACAGAGACAGGCAGAGCGCCCCCTTCGATGCGAGTGGGATGCAAAGAGAGAAATAGGGAACATGCACGCTTAGTTGTTTACGCATGGCTAAGCGGCGGCTATACGTATGCATGCACCCAAGATATAGCCATGTCAGTTCAGATACAAATGGCGCAGCGGGCTCTCATTCTTATCCTCTCATTCTCTCTCCTCTATTCCCTGTTGAGAGTCGCCTTCGCCGCCCCGGCTCCTCTCCCTCTCGTCTCCGGCGGTGTTGCCGCTCGGAGGGGATGGGGGGGAGGAGGCCGGCCTCTCCCTGTGCATTGTGCATAGTAGTGTTAGGTTAGCTAAGGCTGTCTTTTCCCATGTGGAGTTTGGCGTCATGCCGCTGAGGGTGAGGTCGCCGGAGCGCTCGAGCAGCTCCTTGCGGTGGCGGAGTGGTCACTGGTTCTCCTTGGTTCCTCGGAGGTCGGGGATGAGGGAGGCCCTGGTGCTTGTCTCCAGCCCTCTTAATAAGCTCGTTTCTTGGCTGGATCTGGCGATTCCGGCAGCTTCCATGCTCCTCTTGCTGTGCCCTCGTGGTGAGGGTGAGTTTGAGGTGGCCATGGGGCCGGTGTTGTTCAGATTTGCGAGCCGAGGTCGCCGGGTCCTGCTGCCTGCGAGCGGCTGTACGGACTTGCCGGCTGAGCTTCTTTCTGCTGCTTCGAGGTGGAGTGGGAGGACGGAGTCTTGGGTCGGCGTCGGCTTTCTCTTCAAGCTCGTTTTGGCTCTTGCTCTTGCTATGCTTGCTGCATCTGTTCGCCGTGGGGCGGAAGAGAAGGTGGGCAGGTGGGAGTGGGGGATCTGCAACTTGGGAGTATGGAAGCTGCTCCCGGGAGTGTATCTCTGGCAGTTGATCGTCGGCTGCCATTCAACATGGTCGAAAGGCGACCACTCCCTCCCTCGGCGTCGGCTTCGGCTACCTCCGGCCGGCGATTGAAGGTGATGCTCAACCTCCTGGCCTTTGTGCCAAGTTGGAGGCCTTTTAGCTCTGCTGTAGCTAGCTCCCGGTACCTCACCCCAAGTGGTTTCGTCCCCGGTGGTGATGTTCTTGGCGGCGGCGAGCTTCTCCGATGCGGTGGTGATGGAGCTGGACCTGACGGCACTTCTTCTTCTAGCTTTACGGTCCGTAGTGCAAATTGTTTGGACCTGCTTGTAATTTTTTACTTCTTGTGGTCCTCCTTGTATAACGCCACTGTTATCAATGAAAGCTTCTAGGTCCCTCTGGGACCAACCTTGTACAAAAAAAAAAAGTTCAGATACAAATAGCGTATACTCGAGCTTGTTCAGAAAAAAATGTTATTGAGTTCAGAAAATCTTTATCGAGTTGAGAAAAATTAAATGAGAGAAAAGAACGTTCTCACAATACAAAATAGTCGTTGGAGAGGTTTAAAAAATGTTTGTGTAGTACCAAAAAAACACGAGATTCAGAAAATGTTCATATGTTAGAAAAATATTCACGGAGTTAAAATAATTGTTCATGAGTGTAAAAATTTGTTTATACAATTCAAAAAATAGTTTGTTCACATGATTTTACTAATGTTCATGCATTACAAAAAATACATTCATACAATTTGGAAAAAGAAACATGGAAAGAAAAATCATAAAATGAAAATAAAAATACAACCAAAAAATAAAATAGAAGAAATACAAAATAAATAAGACAACGAAAAAGAAAAAATACTACCTAGGCCGGCCCGCCCAGCGATTCAGGAGTTGACCCGGCAACATACGCCATAATTGTCATATAGGATCTGTGCCGGAGCTTTGTTTTAACCCTATAGAGCATAATGCATGTTCTCTCCTTTAATAATATAGCAAGCAAAGTTTTTCCTCTTTAAAAAAACTTATTATTTCAGCAGAGCATTTTCCTTTGCCGCAAGGGATAACATACACTACTTGAATCGTATATGACTATATGTTGGGTCAGTGCATGGTGGATCGTCAAAGATGCGATGGTGCACAAGCTACGGAAACAAAACAAGAATGTTACTATTGAAGCTGCTCAAATTTCTGAGGTCTGAATAATTGAACACTATCAGTGCAGGATCTAGGTTTAAAATAATCGTCGGTACAAAAAAATCATCCAAAATGGTTGTTAACGTACCGATGTCATCATTTTTTACCTTTTCTGGGGAAGTTATCATTTTCAC
The DNA here is from genome assembly GCA_012064385.1 of Puccinellia tenuiflora. Taxonomy (NCBI): domain Eukaryota; kingdom Viridiplantae; phylum Streptophyta; class Magnoliopsida; order Poales; family Poaceae; genus Puccinellia; species Puccinellia tenuiflora. Next base: position 214,660 of record QRDG01000941.1, on the reverse strand, counting down.
TCTCTTTTTTGAAATACACCTAGCATTTCATGTTTTTTGCATGAAATTAATCACAATGCAGTTGGTGGAAGGGCTCTTTTGCTAATAGTTGATTTTGCATGTACCCGTCGCGTGCGACGTTTCCTATCTGACGCTCATAGCGTCAAGTAGCATGCTGACGCCTGAAGCGTCCGGTCTGTTGTTGCAGTAGATTTTGTTGTAGTAGACAGAAAGTCGTCGTGCTAAGATTCAAAGTATTTTGCTACCAAATATTACTCTCACTTACATGCTCACCTGCTGGTGCCTAGTTTATATTTTATATGGATGGATTTTTAAATCTGGCCTATCATGAAGACTGATATGTTTGTTTGGCTTCTCCTTAGTGATAGATATGTTGCGTACAGATATTAGAATGTCATAGATGCCACTCAAATACTCAATGTGTCCAATGTCAAACCGGAGCATATGACGACTGTATGCACCTATTTTCTGGGGTGCAATTTCAGCCCGAAGATTGGACATATTTACAAACTAGTAAGCTTGCATGTGGGACGCACGCCTCAACTATCAGTTAATACATTTGAAAGCCGTATATCTCAACTATCGGTTTATACATTTTGAAGTTTATGAGAGTTACACATGGTACAAAATAGTACTATAATTCAGTCAATGCTTCAAGCAAGTCCCTGCTCCCTGGGCAATAATTTTCAGTCTGCTGTGTTGTTACGTCGTAGAATTTTACTACCCCTTTTTCATGGAGGTAGTCATTATGGTTTATTGGCATAGATGGAAGCAAATGAATGGGAAGATCTTTCAGCATGTTATCAGGCCCTCTTTTGGTTGGTGGAAATGTAATCTTATACTACATGATTTATCCTCTTGGGCATAGGTCCCAGACTAAACAACATGATGATCTTATGACGTGGATAGCTAGTTTGCAGTAGCCTTGTATAGGTAGCATTTTTCTTTTGTTAAATACATGTGCACGTATATCTTGCTTTCTTAGATTAAAGTTTGCTGTGGAGCTGTTGCCTCACAGTTCGAGTAAAAAAAAAAACTGTATGATAATCAAGAGAATTTCCTCTGTGCCACTCCCTCTTTCAATATCATGTTGTCAGAGGACTCACCATCACATGTCCATGCATGACCATGAGACATAAGTGGCAACGTGAACAATATCCGTTTATTTTCTACGTTGAAGCAAGCTAATTCAGCAGAAGAACTTCATTCATTTGGATGTCGTTTTTCAATCAGCAGACAGGGTACTATCAATGTTTATCAGGCTTCGTCTTTTTGCACAACACGATAATCAAATTCATGCACACCTGGTGCATTGTACGACGATCACCCTACTATTTACTACTAGTACTCTACCGTGTGTCAGTGTTATAAACCGAAGGAATTCAAGAGCTTCAGTTAAACGTCAGGAATAAGTACAGATACTCATTGATGAATAAAGTGCAAAAGACTAGCATAAAACACCTCAAAGGTGTCATTTCGTACTCAACGACTTCTTGAGGGACCGAAGGACTCCCCACATGACAGTTGATACAAAGAAAAGAAGCGCGCCAGTGGCAATGGCGTACTTCAAACCAAGATTCATAAGCAAATTTACCAGCAAGCCTGCTAGGACGACCCCCACGAAATTCGCGGACAGGGCCGACCAGAACGGCATGCCCAGAATAGATGCAATGATGGCGCCGGTCCACGCCCCGGTGCCTGGGAATGGAACGGCAACGAACAGCATCAACCCAAGCCATTGGAACTCCTCAACAGGCGCAGCCTTCCGTCGTGCCCGCTCGAAAAGGAGATCCATAATCCGGGTCGCAGAAGCGCTTCTTTGCGAGAGAAAAGTGGCGAGTTTCTTCAGATAGAGGATGATGAATGGCACAGGCACCATGTTTCTGGAGAAACACATGGTAGAAATTAAGTTCTGTGTATATAGCATGAAGCATTTCTGAAGAGAGATAAACAAATTGCAGAAACTAGAGTTAAGAACGGCCAATTTACATTTTAGCCGCGCCACTGAAAAATTACGAAAAGAACGTCATCACGAACCTATGAATCATCAAAATGCAAAAACTACTGTATCAAATGCTAAATAGTCCACCACTTGGCTTAGAATCATCCTGATTTTGCACACGTGGATGCCACATCACCTTCTTCCTGCCCACCCCCTCCTCTCGAGTGTAGAATTTTTCTGAATGTTGATAAATTGAAATTTCGAAGGGGCTTGTCAAAGACATTTCGCGTAGATGAACTAGTGAAAGGTGGGCAGGAGGTGAGTAGCGTGGTTGGTGCCAAGAAGGATGAGCTTGGCAGGAAGATCACATGCTCATCTCATCCTCCTAATCCATTCCTGTACTCCAATATTAGCGATAAGTCCTGGCTTCTATCAGTCAAAGTGGTTGATTTCTCCATCTTGTAAAGCCAATTCCCCTTTCCGATCATGTACTGCATTCATGTTGTTGATTTCAGTTAAAAAAGAAGAAACAAATCGCTGCTATCAGTTGTAGTACATTCATGTGATGCCCATATTGCATTGCTTCCAGTCAAGAATTAATCGCTGCACAGATCTATAATGGCCACCGAAATTCTTCAAACAAGAAAATCAAAAGGAGAGGGGAGGGATCATCTCACTGCTACTTTGAGGTGGCAGGCGAAGGGTGAAAAGGAGGTGGTGGACAGCTCTCATTGGTAGGCGCACCCGGTGTGCAACCCATGCCAACACCGATACCTAGGTAGCGCAGCATGGAGCTATCCGCGGGCTTGCTCAGGCCGGTGAAGACATGTGAGTGCTGCGGACGGGGAAAAAAATGCTGTAGTGCCTTCTCCTGGAGCACATCGCCAGTGGCTCTCAGATAGCCTCACATCAAGGCCGCTGGGAACGAGTTTCTCATGGTCGAGATTGGATCGAGGTGTGAGTGGCAGAGGTATGGATATCAGGATTGGTCAGTGATGCTAGGATGAGGTGGAGGAGAGAGACAGGAGGCGAGAGAGGGAGGACGAAGGTGACGTAGCACCAGCATGTGCAAAACTTGAGTGAGGTGCACGCCGCTCGGGCTAAACTATCTTCCACGCGCCTTAGAACAGTGTCAAAACCAGACAGGGGAAATGCTTTCAGTAACGACAGTTGTTAATTTTTCAGTCCCTTGCTCACACTGCGTTCTCTGCAGAATCAGTTACCTTACCATGCAGGAACTGCAAATCTGTAGTACTCCCTCCGTTCCATAATATAAGATGTTTTAGGCCTTTTGCACATTCGTATTTGTACCACATGTATCTAGACATGTTTTAGTGTATGTGTTCACCCACTTTCCATTCTTTTAGTCCGAATCTAGACAACATATGAAACATCTAAAACATCTTATATTGTGGAACGGAGGGAGTAGTAACTAGTAAGCGATAATGAAGTGTCACCCATATCTAGTTTTCAGCAACCCACAGCTTAGGGAACTACAAATTCTCCTGAGATAAACATCAGGCCAACAGTTAAGTTGTCCTGGAGACAGCCGTCAATTATGTGGTACTCTCGGTTCCGCACACTAACTAAAATAGGCCAGCATATCTTTATATTCACTTAGTTTAAGCGTCATGGTAGGTGTCATTTTGCAACAAATGACTTAGCTGCCATTGAGCACGTGCCAAAGGGCAGCTATGCAAGTTGATCTACTGCGTTGCCCTTTCTTTGGTAAATGTTTTAATACAAACATGGGTTTATTTGAACACAAAAAAAGGCTACGCAGTCAATCCACTTCACCATTAATTTCGCTATGCGTAATCCGATCAAAATTTTAATTAAGGCATTAGTCTAACTTGAGGCAGTGTTCATTCACAATACCCTGATTTACTACTTTGTCAAACTGTGACCAAATTTATCATGCTGGGTGTATTTCATTACACAAACCAAAACTGATATTTTGACTGGGCTTGTTCTACACATTAGTTCCACAAGTAAAAAAATTAGTTTCAGAAGCTAAACACACATTTCGACTAGGCTTGTTCTACACATTAGTTTCAGCAGTCACTACAAATCTGTACTCGTAATAGTATCTAGTACCATGTAACACCGTATCCATTAGTTTCAGAGCAATGTAACAGCGTCAACTCGTACAACACGCTATTTGAAATGCAGCCAATGCGCCGCCCGCAATTTTCATCGAACACCTCGCGGGCACATACTAGACCCTGACAAAATGAAGCAATGACACGAGAGATGCGAAGCCAAACCCGAGAACGGATAGGACGGTGAGGCGGACGGGGTGGAGCCGCATCCAGTACCCGGCCGGGATGGCGCCCCGCAGCTCGAGCACGGGCAGCGTGGCGAGCGTGAAGACGACGGCGTCGTCGGGCCACCCGAGCCTCCGCAGCGACGCGGCCACACGCAGCCCGAACCCGGACGCCCTGATGGAGTCCTCCGCCGCCGCCGCCGCCAGGGCCGCGCCGCAGCCGAGCAGCGCGGCGGAGCCCAGGAGTGCGCCCAGCGCCAGCCGCGTCGCCAGCGCACCCCGTTCCCCCGCCTCGCCCTCGACCACGCCTTGCGACGGCGCCACGTCACGCGCGGCTCTCGCGACGGGAGCACGAGCGGCGCGAGGTTCGCGCGGGGTCAGGGGAGGAGGGGGAGCGGGAGCCCTGAAGCGGAGAGCGGGCGCAGGGGCAGCGAGGAGTGGCGTCCGTCTCCACGATGCCGGCGGGCGAGGGGAGGGCGCGGCGAGAAGTGAGGCCGCCATGGCCATCCGGATCGAGTCTACTGTCCCGCTCGCGGCCGCGGATTGGATTATCTCGGCTTGGATGTTGGGTCGTGGGACGGCGGCTACGAGGTGAGCAGGAGCCGTCGGAGGAGAGCCCGAGGCCACTGCCGCGCCATGGGAGTGGACGTTCTGGCTTGAGTGGTACTCTGACAGGTGGGGTCGTAGGGTATGTGGGACCACCTGTCGTTCCTAGGTGTACATTGCAAACACAGAAAAATGAAAGTAAAATGGTGGCATGGTTGCAGGTTTATGCTAGAATGTTTTTTTGAAACCGGGCAAGAGGCTTGCCGTTTCATTGATATATAGAAGGAGTGAATGGCCAGTTTATAAGGAAACTCGCAGAAAACCAGATACAACAACACAACACACCACGCCGGCACCGAGGCCGCACACCACACAAGTCGACGGCCTAACCGCCCAAGCGGCCAAGGCCGACACCCCTACCCCTCAACGCAAAAGCGGAGGCGAAACCCGGAGCCGCCGCTCCGACATCCACGCTGGCCACGCACCACACAGGTCGACGACGAAACCGCCCAAGCAGGAAAGGCCGACACCCTCGCACCTCAACGCGACGCAGCGGAGGTGAGATCAGAGCCGCCGCTCTGACATCCACGCCGGCCCCAGGGCCGCGCACCACCTAGCCGAAAACGAGAAGATCGTCATCGCTGACCACCAAACAACCCCACAAGTCCCTCTGGTCGGCGAAACATCCAAGACGAGGCCCCAAGGGGAATACGACGCCGAAGCGCCGCCCTCGCCCGATCCACAAAGAATCTGGGGTTTCCCCCGGAAGTTCCCCGGGCGGAGGAGTGGGAGCAACGCCATGACGACGCCTTCAAGAAGGAAGTGGCGCCCGGGGGCGTCACCGTCGCCTGTCCTGGTCGACGACCAAGGCAAAGGTTTTCACCCGGCGGAGAAACACGAACCGTCCGCACGCCCACACGGGGACCGACCAGCCCACCATCGCAGACCCGCACGCAGACACCATCAGCCCCGCGCGCCCGACGGTCCACGGCCACCGAACAGAGCTAGGCGTCGGGGCCTAGGTCCGCCTCGCACTGAGCCACCTCCTAGCTTAGCACGACGCCGCCACCAAGTCCGGGGCCGCCGCCCCGACGTCCAAGTGTTGCAGGACATCTTCACGCCCAGCCACGCTCGCACGCAGCCGCTCCCGAAGCCGACGCGACGTGCCGGCAAAGGGAAGCCGGCCGGGACGCCTCCACCTCCCGTCGACCGCGCTGCAGCCCCCGCATGCCCAGCCGCACGACAGCCGGCCACCACCGCGCACCGCACCAGACGACGCAGCGCACGAGAAACGCCGCGCACAGCCCAGCCCGCCCGGCCCATCTGGGCCCAGATCGGGCCCTGGCTGCGCCGCTGCTGCCGGCAGCAAGCTAAGGGGCCGCCGTCGCCCTGCCGCACCGCACCATCCGCCACCGCTGCAACCCGCCGCCGCCTGGCCGCCGCACGCACCGGAGAGAAGCGGGACGCCGGCCCTCAACGCGTCCACCGCGGGTCGCCCCCAAACCGCCTTTGGCAGCGGGAGCCGCCGCCACCGCGGCGAGGCCAGCAGCAGCGGCGGAGGAGAGGAGGCGCCGGGGGCCCTGGCGGCGGCGCGGGCTAGGGTTCCCCCGAGTCGCCCGGAGCGGGCGACGCGAGGGACGGGCTGTTTCCTCCACAAGCTGAGGTGATAGCTTTTTGAGGCACTGAGTTGTTTAGTTCATTTCAGTGCGAGGCCGGTCTTTTATGCTAGAATTATAATGGTTGCGGCTGACCTCACACACACAGAAAAAATGAAACTAAATAGTTTTCTCAAAAAATTTATAAACAAAATGTAAGCCATGTTATGTTTCATGTTCGATCCTATAAGTTGAATTTCGATTCGTGTGTAGTGCAAGAATTATTCTACAGTACAATTTGAGTTTCACTTACGGAGGCTTGAGTTCATTCTCCTCTTTTTTTGTTTGGATGTCTCACCACTAGTGGAAAACTAGGCTTTAGTCCCGGGTCCAAAGGGTTTTTTTGTTACGAACCGGGACTAAAGGTCCCTCCACCCGTGGGTGCGCTCGGGACTAAATTTTTTTCGATTTTTTTTTGAATTTTTCGAATCTTTGAATTATTTGTCAGTTTAATCTCCAATCACCCCTAATCTCAAGATCTCGAATCACCCCTAATCTCACCGCACCGTGCATACTTGTAGGCAAACTTTCCGATCGGTCACCCATCCTCATACTGCTCCACGCCCAGCACGCTTAGCTTTCAAGATTGCATTGAGTACATCTTGATAATACTATGCTATCAATCTTATTATTCCATACACTTTGATGGCACGTGATATTATTTTTTGAGTTCCAAATCTATATTAACATAAACAACAATGACTAAGTAATACTAATCTTTATGCAGAAATCAATTATTAATTCCAAATAAAATAAAATAATTTGAATTTCTAGCAAAAACTTTGGTCGGAGTTGTGGAAGAAACACCCGAGGCGGCGGTTCCCAACCTTCACTGCACGCAGAACTTGAGGAGAAGGGAGAGGGTGGCAAGTGGAGACCGATGGCATGGTCGAGCGGCTCTAGGGGTGGCCGGAGGAGTGGCTCCACGGCGAGGTTCTTCCGGCAGTTCGAAAGATCGTGGGGGAGGCCGAACGGGAGGACAGTGGCGTCGCTGGGAGGAGCAGCGACGGGCCAGGGCCGCTGCACCCAGTCCCATTCGCCGCGGATTCAGTTTCAGGCGGCCTCACGGTATAGGCCACAGTCGCTCCCCCTGTTTTTTTAGATGGGGGGAGAAAGGAATTGAGATAGAAGATGTATATGACATGTGGGTCCCATTTGTCACTGAAAGTAGCCTGTAATCCCGGTCGGGATTCTATTTTTTCCCGGTGTGCCAAAGAGGTATAGGGTTCCATTTAGACCGGAATTCAATATTTCAGGGTACAATCGATAGAGATTTCGACTTTAGGGTTTGATCCCCGACCTCTACGAGTTCAAGATTTTAAATCTTTTGCACATTCTATCACAAAAGGTACCTAAAATACGGTAAAAAAATCGTTGATTTGTGGGTAATAATCGCAGTTGCGTGATCCATGGAAATTTTAAAAAAATCTTGTCATACCATGTCTCGCTACTCTTGCAATGAAACGTGGAGCCCTATAATTGCTTCGACCCCTCTGCATGTTTTATTACTTCACATCGAGAGCCCTAGCTAGCTTGGCACGTAACACGGATCGATCACCGCGTCACGAGGAAAGGAAAACACACGAGACTTCTACGTCGACGGCGGAGGCGGGCCTCATGGGCCGACCTCCCGGAGGACATGCTCGTCGATGTGCTCCGTCGGCTTCCGTCCTTCGCCGACCGCGCCCGATTCGGCGGTGTCTGCCGCGCGTGGCGCGCCGCCTGGGGCCGCCAGCCGCACCCGCCGATGCCGTGGCTCGCCGTCCCGGGCCATTGCATCAGCCTCCCCAACGGCGCGATCCACCGCGTCACGCTCCCGCACGAGGCTGCGCGCTGCCTCGGCTCGCCCTCGTGACAGAGAAAGAGCCGTCGTCGGGATCCGTCGCCCTCTTCATGGTTAACCTGTTCTCCAGGGCGAGGATCCCGCTGCCGCCGTGGACAGAGAAAGAGAGGATCTGCAAGATCGTCATGTCGTGCGCTCCGGGATCCGCGAGCTGCGTCGTCGCCGCCATGGTCGACTGCGGGGTACCCGGCGGCGAGAACCGCAAGAGGATCGCAGCGTGCCGGCCGGGAGACGATCAAGGTGCCTGGTGGCCAGTCTCTCTGGCGTTCGATCATCTGCAGGACATCATATTCTACCAAGGCAAGCTACACGCTCTTCCGTCGTGCGACCAGCTGGTCGTGTACGACGAACGCGAGCTGGACCTCCTCCGCCGCGCGCCGTGGAGGGTGCAGGAGCAGCAGCCCCCGCCGCCCGCCGCAGAGAGGGATTACGACGACGGCATGCCGGATATCGAGACAAGGCGCTACCTGATGGAGTGCAAGGGGCGTCTCCTGACAGTCATCAGGTACCTCCGCCTGCGCTACCTGACCGTCAAGTTCGAGGTCCACGCGCTGCAGGCTCAGACAAAAGAAAAGACGGCGGCGGCCGCGAAACACCGGTGGGTGCCGGTCAAGGTTTTCGGCGGGCGCGCCCTGTACGTCGGCGACGTCTGCTCCGGATCCTTCGCCGCCGCGTCGGACGAGGCGGCCGAAGACAGGGTAAAAGAAAACGAGATCTGCTTCCTCGACGAGGCGCTTCAGATCAACGTCGAGCTAAACACGCAAAGCTGGCGGGCTGTCGTGTATGGTGGTTGCCGGCGCATGCTGCGTGATGTGGAAACCTACAGCATTCTCAACCAGTACAACAGCGTCTACGGGCCCGACGGGTCGTCCGCGCGCACGGGACGGTGGTGGTGGACGTCGATGTCACGCTACCCTGACCTCAAGGTCCGTAGGTTTCCGCCGGCGACGCCGAGGGAGGAGCAGGACTTGACTTCCGTGGTGATCTGACTTCTGAGGCCGACGAAAGTACGTGATCCGGTGGCGCAAGGGTTCGGTGTCAGCTCTGCTCCGCTTAGTCACTTTGGCCTGAACTACTTTTCTTGCTGAACTTTGGCCTGAATTTTCTGTACCACTTTAGCCACTTAAGATTTATATCCAAAGTTTCCCTTGCAATTCATGTGTCGTCTACATTTTGCTTGCTTCATTCCAAGCTTGTTTGTTCACATGCATGTTTTTCAGTGTATCAGCTTGATGTCTTCTTCTAATATATCTTTCCTCTTAAATTACTGATTTTGGAGCAGTTTCGATAGCACTCTCTTTTATCTTGAGCAGATCACAAGATTACGTACAAGCCAAGTGCCGAAAACTTTTGGGCGCATACTGGACGATTTGGGACACTCACTGTTGTTCATATTCATCGTATGGTTAGTTCTTCATGATTATTCCTCTTTACATAATGCACCAAATAGTTCAGAAGATCAGATGTAGTTTATGCGCTCCGTCACATGATTATTTTGAACCCCATGACCATGCATGGAGCTCTAGATCGAGTTGGTGTATGTCTCTACAGACGTGCATTTGCAGTCAACAAATATATGTTCCTCTCGTTGGCTTCATGTATGGCTATTTTTCCTGTAGATAATATTTATAACTAGTTATACTATATCCGTACTTACACTGTTTTCTTGTATATAATATTTACAATGGGTCAGCTGTATTTTTACTAGTACATGTTTAACAATATATAAGCCTAGAGCTCATAGTGTTATACTGTTATTTTCACATTGGTGTATGTATGCATACTTGCATAGTGTAGGACCTTAATGGTTTATATAACATAAAACAACATCTACCAAATGTCTTTAGGAGGGTTACAATTTAAATCATCAGAAAGTTCTTTTAAATGTGCATCTAGTGATATAGTTTTTATGTCATATGACTCATGTTTTGTTGGCAAACTAAATAGTCAAAGTTAAAACCTAAAAATATGAAGTGGCCTTGTATTCGAAGACGGAAGGAGTACCTATTTCGCCTACAATACGGTACAAAATCTTGAGTACTAACCGCACTCGCATGATCTTTGGAAAAAAAATCGTTTGCAATGAAACGTGCAGCCCAACAATTGCTCAACCCTCTGCAGTTTTCCTTCACGTCGAGAGCCCTAGCTTGGCACGCAACACGGATCGATCACCGCGTCGTGGGAGAGGAAAACACCGGAGACGTCGACGGCGGAGGTGCACCATGTACCTACCGGAGGACATACTCGGCGATGTTGTCAGATCCCGCTGGGAATTCAGACAGGAAAAACTCCCTAAGTGGAGACCTCTCGATTAGTTGAGGAATATGCTACGCTAGCTATGCATCTAAGAACGAAGGAAATAGCTAGGGTTTCATTTCAGATATTCATTTTTGATAGCCCGGTCTTTCCCATCGGGAGGGCTTATAAGGCAAGTGCGGTTATTACAAGAGAGTACTGAATTAACATGACAGTAACATCGACAGGAAGACACTACATCTCAGCCGTAGGATGGAGTGGGTGAACTGGAACCGTAGATCTTCATTTAAACGCTGAAGGGGTAAGTTGGATATATGTCTGAAGACACTGGATTCTGACAATGCCGCCGGCGAAGATGGCACTTGTCCTCAAGTGTATTTCTCAGGGAACCATGTCTTCAGCGTTGCGGAATAAAAATGAGGAAAAACCTTCTTGATGAAAGTGGCGTCTTTGAAAGAACATTTCCTAACCCCTATTAGTTTTGTGTGTTAGTTAACAACACTAATGATTATCTAATATGATGCTAAGTGTTGCAGGTTAATTGACATTTTTTGTACCCCTAGCATCATTCACCAAAAAGTGAAGAAATTGCAAAGTTTCCATGTCGCAGGAAAATTCCAGGCCGGAGTTTCCGGGCTGGCTGGCCGGAGTATCCGGCCCCTGGATTTTCCTGCCCTTCGCCAGCATGTGTGGTGCCTCCCTGGTGTCAGTCCGGAGTACCACCGGAGGGGGCCCGGAGTCTCTGGGCGGCCGGAGTATCCGGCCCCTGTGACCGGAGTCTCCGGTCTTTTGAAGCGTCATCGACAAGACTCCGCCCGAGCGCGGAGTCTCCGCCCTGCACCGGAGTCTCCGATCCCTCTGGCCGGAGTCTCCGGCCATCCACGAAGTGTGCACTGTGTGGTGCCTCCCTGGTGCCAGTCCGGAGGTTCCCCGGAAGGAGTCCGGAGTCTCCGGCACTACCCCGGAGTATCCGGCCTCTTAGGCCGGAGTCTCCGGCCCAAGTGGTTTCCAACGGTCAGAAATCGTGGAGGGGTATAAATACCCCTCCACCTACCTCAGGACAGCCAGCTCGTCCAGCATTTATGAACCCTAATATTTGAGAGCTCAAAATCACAAGATCTCCCAATTCCTCCGTCCAAATGCGTTGATCTTCGGAGGATTGAAGGAGAAGACCCGGATCTACATCTTCACCAAGCCGTTCTTCATTTCCCCCTCGTTCACTCGAGGATTCTTGTTTCTAGGGTTAGCTTTGTGTTACCCTAGATTCTTGTGCTCATTTGTTGTTGTATTTGTGACAGTGTTGTTGATTTGGGAGCCCCCAATTCAGTTGTGGGTGTGTGCCCCAAGAACCGTGTAAGGGCTCCGGATTCCGCCTTGAAGGACTCCGAATAGTGGAAGGTGAACGAAGCCTTTGTGGCAAAGTTCATCGGAGAATAGGGTGAGGCCTTTGTGGCGTTGAGTAGGCCTTTGTGGCGAGCTCACACCCCTCCAACGAGACGTACTCCCTTAACAAGGAGGAACTCGGGAATACATCCTTGTCTCCGCGTGCTTCCCTTCGGTTACCTCTTTCCATCTATCTTGTTCTTACGTTGTGCTACTTGTTTAATCGTAATTGCCATCTTGTCATATAGGTAAATTCATCGTAGATGCATGTCTAGATAATTTACCGTTTTGCTAAAGCCTAAAATTGAAAAAGATTTAAAATTTGGTGTAGCCCCTATCCCCCCCCCCCCCCCCCCCTCTAGGTGCCCATACGATCCATTCAATTGGTATCAGAGCCTTGGCTCTTAAGTTAGGTTTAACCGCCTAAGAGAGTATGGGTGACGGTGATGGTGTGACAGGTGGTAGCACCCCTCCAGTGACCATGGATGATCTCAAGAGTTTGGAAACAAGCTTGAAATCATCCATGGACACTCAAATGGGGGAGTTGCGTGCTATGATGAAGGAACTCATGAAGGCTAACATGCCACCCGCTACATCATCCCTAGAGGCTAATGCTTCCGCCGCACACATTGAGGAGGGCGAACAACTCACAAATGAATCCCCTCCTAAAATTGATGGTGGGAGACCGAAGTACAATGAGGTTCCTTTCGTGTACTCGGCCGACCTCCCTATGCCACATTATCATATAAACAATAGGGGTGATCCACCTAAGTTTAATCCATCTTGTTTTACTAATTGGCAATTTATGATGAAATCTCATGTCAAGGGCTCTTCTAGTGAACTATGGAGAATCATTGAAGTTGGGTTCAAGGCCGTCGATCCAAACAACATGACAAGAAGAGAAGCCGTGGATTCTCAACTCAATGACTTGGCTCTCAACATCATTCACACCGCCGTGGGAGAAAAGCACATGTCTCTCATCGAGCTTGCCACCACCGCCAAAGAAGCGTGGGATATTCTCACTAAAGAGTTTGTTGGTAATGAGAGCATGCAAAGGAATAGGTTTGAAGCTTTGACCAACCAAGCCGAGGGATTTTTCATGATAGAAGGTGAAGACCATGAAGAAATGTATCGAAGGCTCAAGACCCTTGCCACTCAATTTCGAGCCCTTGGTGCAACCTATGTGGATGATGCTTGGATAAAGAGGAAGTATGTGAGTGCCCTTTGGCCGTTTGAATCTACCGACTTGAAGAGTCTCCAAGGAAGACACAAACTATCACCTCATGTCATCTAATGAGGTCATGCAAGAGATGGCGGCATACAAGGTGGCCGCTAAGAACGCCGAAGATGCTCGAGCCCGAGCCACTGGAATGCATAGAGGATCTTCACTTGCTTTGAAGGCTAAGGTTGTGGTACAAGACAATGATGATGAGACTCAAGAAGATGTGTCACATTGGGATCCCAAAGAGCTTGAAGACACTCTCAAGGATTACTCGGCTCTCACCTCCAAAGTCTT